>JAVFBZ010067445.1:0-26933 GCA_032466195.1 Katharina tunicata | reverse complement strand
AGCTGGGCTAGTGGGGAAAACAGAAGAACTAGAATGGTAGGATTTTATCGAACGAACAAACGACTCAAAGGTGACCAAAGTAGAATTATATATATATATATATACACATTTATATAAATATAAATTAACCTAGCACAAGAAAGAAGCACTACAACCCTCCAACAAGACCTTTCTTAAAAAGTATCATGCATTCCTCGTATCATCCGTTTTTTTTAAAATATACATCTCACACCAAAACAATGAACTCCCTTAACTTACTATTCTATTAAAAAAAACTCTAACAGTCCTCATTCATGTGTTTTAACATTACACCCTTTTGAGTTCGTTGGCACTGGGTGACCTCAGTCTCAACTTGTTTTTCCTGTACCCACGTGAACTTTGTTGCAGACCTTCAAACGATTCGTGGAAGAGCATGTTGAACTCATTCGTGGACGCTGGGTATCGCTGTGTCATGCTTTATTGAGGTAACAGTTGGTTTTAAAGAGAAAAAAGAAACACAAGTTGACAGTTTTTTTTTTATGTTTTGCATCATCCACGTCGCGTGACTCACCAACCAATCAACACACAACGCGCCGTTTCAAAGGAAGGACCAATCAACGAACGTCGCAGTGACTGTCGTTGGGAAAAGCTTCAATCAACCTCCAATCCGATAAAAGGACCTCCAAAACGCATTTGTATTTCATTCTACCAGCCAGCCAGCTATCCAGCCAGCCAGCGCTACCAGCTACCAAGTACCAACCAGCTTTTTGATCAACCCTGAGGCATGGCGAGATCCTTGACCCACTTGGAACAGTGCTTCAGGGGTGTGAACATTACCACCCACTCCCAGGCGCCGAGCTAAAGACCACTACCTGTTGGGGGTGTATCAACGTTTATTTTTAAACCACGACACTATTCTGTTTCCCAAAGGCCTTTCTTAGGGCCACCCACTCCTACTGAAAAAGATCTCAAATTTGCAATTTTTTCTCACATTCATAACCCCAGACCCTACACCTCGCTTGAACATGTATGAAGGGTGTGCTTACCATCGCCACACGTCGTCGCTTGGTGGGGGTTCCTCCCTACTGTCGTATATCAGTCACTGGTGACGCTTCAAATTCGATGATCGGTTGAACGATCCAGCAAACAGCCCGCACTCGACCACACGAGCTCCCCGAGCGATTGCTTTATTCCGTTGATCATCTCTACCATGTTGCACCAGTCGCTGGTGACACTTCAAATTCGATGGTCGTTCGAACAATCGAGCACACTGCCCGCACTCGAATACACGAGCTCCTTCAGACTGGTGCTTCGGGCGTCGATGCCAATCCAAATTCCACTGCGTTTCACTGACCCGTCCGTGACCCTTGACCCTGTCGGTGACCCTCGGTGTGACCCTCACTGACCCTGCGCACCACCACTCTTATGCACTGCGCAGCCGGCTTGCTCCTCACTGCTCCTCACTGCTCCTCAGGGCGCCACACAAACCCTATCTTTTAACCTGGCTCCAGCTGATCACGGCTGCTGATTTCTGCTCATTTACTCCCGAATACTACACCAACTGCCCTTTCCATACTACTTACGTATGGAGGTCCAAATTATTATTTAATCCAAAATTACAGATATCTCTAATTGAATAAGAGATATCTCTAATTCCCATTTAATTCGAGATATCTCTAATACAATTAGAGATATCTCTTATACAATTAGAGATATCTCTAATTGAATAAGAGATATCTCGAATTAAATTTGATATATTTCTTAATAATTAGAGATATCTCGAATTAATTAGAGATATCTGTAATTAATTAGAGATATCTCTCATTATATTAGAGATATCTGTAATTTGGGATTTAATGACAATTTAGCCCTCCTCACTTACGTGCGAATACCAAAGTAAAGCCTTCTTTCGCCATTCAAACGAGATGTATGTCACTTTATATCCTCGCCTGGCGACAGTACAAATTTAACTCCGCCATGTTTTCCTCGATTCAAATGTCGCGGATGCATTGTGGGGGATATTTGAATCGCGGTAAACATGACGGACTTACAAATTGAACTATCGGCTTGCTAGGATAAAAAGCCGAGAGTTCCTCTTATTAGTAGGCCTAGTTTGTTCTGTCGACCCATAAATCTCTGGCTTCGATTTCTGAACCAAAGTCCATGGTTATTAATGTTTTTTTCAATGAATGTGTTAATCATAGACCCATGCATATTGACAGTCTATAGGCGCAAGATCGATACATCTGGGTTTTAACTTGCGCAATCCATGGGCACTGCCTTCGAGACTGGAGGCCATGAGACGTTTTGCTGCGAACTACTGGACAGATCGACTTGGTGGTGGTGGAAGGTGTGGAGTGCAGCATCCTATATACATATCTGTTGCTTTGTGTTGGTTGACGGGAATCTGACGGCGATTCGGTACCTTGAGCAAATACTTCAACCTCACTTATACAGTATGGACCAACATATGGAGGGAGTTGTTTGAGCACAACAACACCAGGCCACTTAGTTGCATTATTTTGTGGAAATCAATTCAGACACGATATGTGCATGTTAAGTGGGCCTGTATATTATCGCCTGAATAGGAATGTTGTTCGTATTACAGCCCTGATAGTTCATCCCAAAGACGTTGATTCCTTTGTGATAATGTGCATATAACTTAAGACTTTATGGATGACTTTTGGTTTTAAAATTTGTCATCCATAAAGCCTAAAGTTAGGCTAAGTATCTCAACTTCTATATGCCGAAGAAATATCACTAGTGACATTATTCAACAGTGAAAAAATGTTTAAGAGATACCATCACATTTTTGACGACTCTGCGACGTATCGACGATTAATACTTTGCTGCAAAAAAGACATTCCAGTGCCGTTGCAGTTTTTCTATGACGTTATCATGAAAATCACCACAAAAAGAGTTCAAAATGAGCAGTATTAGAAAACGCTTATTCAATCGAACCCGTATATTACGATGACTATCAGTCTCGGCGCTTGATTTAAAAAATCACGAGCCTGATAAGATAACAAACACGAGTGATATTCACAATAATAAACGGATACTCGTTAGTGACTGTGTATCACATATGTGGAACCATCTCGCATCATACTGAGCTGCAGATAAAGCGAATTCAATTGTCTTGAATTGAACTAAAGGGCCATAAAAAAATGTTCTAACTTCGAACCGGCATTCGAACTTTGGTATTTGGCTACCAGCGATCAGTATCATAATACACATGAAGTGATCTTATCACATCTTTAATTCCAGCCAGACGATGCTTAAGACCATTGCGATTACCGTGTACAAGTATTTATCATTATTTAAACATATAAAATCTGCAATCAGTCAGAGGAAATAACATAAGTTGCCTATCTATAAGGAATGTACAACCATTCCAGTGAGTCATTATTTGGATAAGACGCCCAAGAACTATAACAGAAAAACTGGATTGCTACCATAAATTATAAAGCACAGCAAAACACCTGCTTATTTGTCGTTTGATAATGAGTTCAAAAATACATGGCGCTATTTGTATCAACCGAGTGGTGCCGCCCATTTTTGGGAATGTCTGGTCTATGGGAAAAGTCTATGGGACGATTACATTTCAAAATGAGCGGGGTCTTAACATCAAACTGTATACGCTCATAGATCAGTTTTAGCTTAACAACATAAGCTTGCCAGGGTTATTGAATATTAGCTAAAACATTCTCAAATCACTTTAAAGTAATACAGAATAAGAGAAACTCCTAACAAGGAATTCATGTTGCTATAGAAAATATATTTCGGCTTTATTATGCCATCATCAGTTAAACATATATATGACATGCATCTATAGGCCGATGGCATTATAAAGCCGAACTATTATTGCCAGTGCGAACATGACTTCTTTGTTCGGAGTTTCCTTTACTGTATATAATTTACCACCGCTCATTCAGTTTGTGGGGTCAGCGAATGGGGAGAGCGAGCATGGCCGATAGACCGATTACAGAAAAGCTAACATATTTAACAAGGAGATATCCGGTTGTCATCGATGATAATTACAGCAGGCCTACAGAGTGGACGGCTAGTCGTTGAGTAGACAGCTGTTCCCCCCATGAGCTGGTGTTCAGGTTAAGGCTGTACTACTACTTGATTATGGTGTGTCAGAGACCGTGCGACTCACAGGGTGTCCATTGTATGTTCGCAACAGACTGAATCGGGAAAATAGTGCTAAACCCTGAACTGACACAATGGCGGAAATCAGTAAATCGTGCAATAGTTCTATAGCGGAAGTGAATGGTACTTCATATAACTGTGATTACGAAACCCTACTCTCTAACTGCTTGTCCTCAAATTCTTCGAAGGTAACTGCTTATTGGCAACAAGTCTTATCGACGAAGTTATGGCAGATCGTGCCTCCAATTCTCATGGTTGTTGGCCTAACGGGCAACGTACTCGTTATGGCGGTCCTAAGAGTTATGAACATCTCCAAAAATATTGCCTTATTTTTCTTTTTCATTATGGCCTTGTCGGATTCTGCCGTTCTTATCGTGGCCTTATTAAGGTACTGGCTACATTTTACTTTTGAGGTGGATATCAGAACACTGTCCCAACCAGGTTGCAAAATCATATTTTTTCTTACATATTTCACCATGCAGCTATCATCATGGACCTTAGCGGCCGTTACTGTGGAACGTTATATTGTCATCCGTCACTCACTTAGAGCCCGGGAATTTGTTACCATGAAGCGAGCACGTATTGCTATGTTTTTGATAGTTCTAAGTCTTGGTCTCGTTAATGGATATTTGTTATTTACTCAGCATATTAAAGAGGATAGCTGTGGTTCATTAAGCTGTGGTTCATTTGTAGGAGACGACATTTATTTTTTCGACGAAAATGTTTTTATATGGATTGACACTTTTGTACTTTGCATTATTCCATTTTGCGTGATGCTGGGTTGTAACATTGTCATAATACGAGAGGTGAAGGCTAACGTGGCCCGTCATGATAAACTTGGCCCCAGTGATGCTAATTGTAAACCCTCGAATACCAGCAGTAAAGTATCTAGTATAACCACGATGCTTCTGGCTGTGAACCTCTATTTTCTGGTCACAACAATCCCCATCTCTGTTTTTTTTATTCTCGATACATTTTTAAGCTCTAGGCTTAAGGACGATGCTTCGATAGAAGCTAAAATGGAATTAGCCTGGACTATAACCTATTTGTTACAGTTTACAAATTACAGTCTGAATTTCTACCTGTATGTAGCCAGAGGCAAGCGTTTTAGATCCGGGTTCAGGAAGTTATTCAACATGCCTTTCGAGTAAGTATAGGACAATGATTTCTTTTACACGCAGTTAATTTTTGTTAGTTTACTTTTCGTCACTATGACAAATATTTAGACACTTTAAGTAACATACGCAATCAAAAGTTCCCAATTTTGCACTATCACAGAATCTCATGAAAAAATTATATTTTTCTAAAGAAGTACAAGTTAGAGGCTTTCCAATAATTCCAACATTACATTTGTAGGTTGAAGGAGAGTTGTATAATAACTAAAAAACTAAAAACTGAATTTTCTGTCAGAATATCATTATGTAGATGTGTCAATCAGCTGTCATAACTGAGCCACCCTTAGATGTACCGACGCTACACCAAGTCAAACATTAATTAGCACCGCCCCCATCCACTATTCAAAATCTTAACTCATTCCACATAGGGTAATGAACCCGGCGAGATTAAAAGCTTTATTTGAGGCATACTAGGAACAATGGTCGGCCTTCCTTACGCTGAATTCGAACTATTGCAAGGTTTCCTCCTTGCTAATTGTTTTAGTTTTTGAACAAACTTCAAAGTTGGTGAAAATCAAGGCAATCAGAATTTGTTGTAAAACCCTAATTTTGATTGGTTATGTTACATAAAGCTACATTTAAGAAAGTGCAAGTCAATAGTACTTACCTTATATTTCAATGTTCAGGCCAGTTATCATTTACAAACTCTTGACAAAATGCTTATTTGTAAATAGCTTTACCACTATTTGTGATAAGAAACCGGAAGTCTTCTTCTCACGCAGTGTTTAGTCATGGTTGTTTATGTGTGTGAGTTTTCAGTTATAATATTCTACAATTGTTTATATATTTGGACCTATTTTGCTTTTCTTAAAATAGCTGGACTTTCCAGTTTACATTCTGCCAATAACACCAAAAAGGAGATTTTTGCATTTCGAAGAGATTTACCTTTATAAAACTTTACTTTATATTATATACACAAATTTTTATTTAACACAAGCACTTTTTTCCACTGCTTTGATACATGTATATATAGACCTAAGTGTATTGTATTTTAGTTTGAGAAAGTTTGATGTCACTGTCAGACTTAAGCTCACTATATCTATGTGAAAAAAGTGCTTGTAGTAAAATTATTTGTATACACATAATAGCAGAACTGATAATAGTGTTTCCCCAAACCGATGAATCTATTTTGAATTTTGTTTTATTTAGAATTTATCTTGTTAGTAAGAAACAGAGCAGGATTTGTTTCTTCCAGTATAGACTTAATTATGCCTTAAGTAGGCGGCCATCGAGGAGAAATAATCCCGCAGCGACCGGTGAAGTCTGTAGGGGTAAATATTTAAGCAGCTCTTGATATAGTGTGTGATTGGAAATTGTTAACTCTAATATTTTCTTGCGAAATATAGCCTATCGCGGCAGCCCAGGCGGAGTAGTTAGTATAGAGCACTCACATTTAGTCGACATGCAGACCTCCTTCACCCCTGAGCTGGCTAGTTCAAGCTCTCGCTTGGACTGTATGTGGGTTGGTCTGCTAGCTACCAGCAGAAGGCCGAGGATATTCTACTCTCTACTCAGTTTTCCTTTTACAATAAAGCTAGCCATTGATCTATAATTGGGACATATATTCCTGTTTGTCTAAAATCGGAAAATAAACAACAATAATTACACACACGAGACAACCACATGGACAACAATCCTTTAACTAAGATGTGTGCCGAATTAAACGGCACAGGAAAAATGTTAAGAGGGCTGGTGTGTTCAATCACCAGATTTTAATAGGTACACACAATTATGTGATAAATTGGCCACCGACGCATTTATCACGACGAAGCCTACCTTCCTGCTCTTTGCCAGCCTGACATATTATGCATTTCATTTCCACACACATAAGACATTTTTGCAATACCATTGGATATAAAACGATCTTTCTGATACACTTTATTTTGAGGATGATTAAATTATGAACAGTGGACAAATTATGAAGGATTTATTTATGTGGAAATAATTTTAAAAAGAAATAAAAAATTATGAAGGATGAACAAAGTAATACATCGTTTACGTAAAATGTGTTAATTTTGATGTATTCAAAAACTATGAAAATAGATTCTGTTGCAGAATTTATAACAAATTAATGAATGGCAGTAATTATTTTATTGACGTTGTATGATTTTATTGACGTTGTATGATTTTATTGACGTTGAAACCCACGTGCACAGTCCGAAAGGAGTTACCATCAATCAATCATAAGTCGCTAGATATCCTTCACCTCTGACACTCAACGAACATATGACATTTTATTCATTTTTAACAGGTAAGACGAAGGCAATAATATTGCTATTGAGGAAAACTCTCGGAATAATTTTATTGAAGTTACCGTTCAAAATGTAGTTCTAAGATGCGATTTGTGACATGTTAAACCCGCCGGCGAGTTGTAAACTAATTATAAGAAACATCCATAAAGAAGCCTGCGTTTTTCCGGTCTTTTAGAACCGACCTAAGTGACGACGATCGTCATCTTAAGGATTTGGAGTGACTGTATTTGTTTCCCCGTGGGTGACATCTTTTCTTCATACCAACTCATGTAAAAAATAAACACACTTATAAACGAGTCAGACGGTTGAAGTGGTACTACATTACACTGTGATGTCCGCTTATATCACATCTCATTGAAAAATGTTTGCGTATACTAATCAAGTGACACCGCGTAATTTCGATATAATCGTGTTTTAGTGTCTATCTTTGAATGGTTATTAAATAACCAATAGTCCGAATCAGCACACATTAAATTTCGTATTTGCTCGATATTTTGCCATATTTGATTTATATGATGATAAAAAAATTCGAAACGGAGAGCAAATACGAAATTCTCTGTGTTTGGAATGACACTACTTGTGAATCATATTAGACTTCTCAGTGGAACGACCAGACGTTTGAGTACTTGTGTGGTTTCTATGTGAACAGTCACAACAGTTGGTCGATGGTGGAGCCTATAATAGTTGATTGATCTGATTATATCCAGTTATAAAGTAGTCATTATATTTTCGATTCCATGACATGTTTCAACATCAACGGTAGTTGACATAAAAACGGACCTGACATAAAGGTGGCTATCAACCAATAAATCGTTAGGACATTTCGCACATCAAGCAACTGTGCTTGACACCTATATTTCGCAAGAACAATGCTGTACATCACCAACATATAAATCTAGTAAAGACAGAACAAAACATATATACGAAGGATTAAAGGAAGGTGTCTACTGCGAACCGCATAATTCCGAAAAAATAAAAAGACCTAGGTGTAAGTATAAATTTGACGAACAAATTTCTAAAACAGAAAACATTCTCAGATTTTGTGTATTTTTGGAAAAAGACGCAGCGTTGAACATAAAAACTTTGTAAAGCAATGTTGGACAAGGTCTATACGATTTTTAAATATTGTTATCTCAGTTGCTACATATTTCTCGAATGATAGTTTTAATTTATATTGAATATTTTATAAACATATTGTGAAAATCCCTTATCCAGCTCCAAAACTGACAGATATATTTCTCCTGTTGTGTATTTTTTTTAACATTTAGCGGATTTCAAATGACTCTGTGAGAATGTTTAAACTAAGCTTCTCTCTCACGATCTATAAATGAAAGAACATAAACATAAACCGATATATGATATATATATAAACCTCTTCACGTCATTTTTTTTTTTTTTTTGGCGAACCACTGTTTTTGTTTTAAGTTGAAACCAATACAAGGAACTTGTCTATAACTTCTTTAAACAATAATTTCATGCAAAATATGAGAGCACCTAAAACTTGCAAACAGCCATCTAATGGTTTGTATATAAACTGAAGAACTGGACTTCGCTGCTGAATTTCTCGTGTTTTGTTTGTGTGCTTATTTTAGTATACCACGTGTTCATTTAAATTTCTGCCATGTTCACACAAAAGTGACTTCAAATGAATCAATCCGTGTAATGTAACGGTATTCAAAGTAACGGGAGAAATAATGAAACGGTATTCAAAATAATGGGAGATAGTTTGAAACGGTATTCAAAGTAACGGGAGAAATAATGAAACGGTATTCAAAATAATGGGAGATAGTTTGAAACGGTATTCAAAGGAACGGAAGAAAGAATGAAACGGTATTCAAAGTAGCGAGAGAAAGAATAAAACGGTATTCAAAGGAACGGGAGAAAACCGTGTCCAGCAAACATTGTATGGGTTTGCGTTGGCTTTTATACGCGCTTTCTCGTGTAAAAGAATGTTATATTGCTGTGGTATTCACGAAAGAGGACTAAGTTACAAAAAGCGACACCGATCAATATATTAATATGTCTTTTAGCAAATGACATATCGATTTTGCCAAGCTGATATATACATATAACTTAATGGGCAAACTGTGCATCCCGATTTACTTACTCAATATTAGATCGTTTCATGTGCAATCATCTTGGATCCCATGGGCTTCCGGTACCCAGGCGTTCCTTTGCTAAATATTGCGTTGTGCTGCGGAAGCCACCATAAATAAACTGGCCAAGAATGTTTGGTTATGATCTTTTGCTGAAGCTATCCTGAATAACGAAAACGGGCTGTTACTTCCATTTTTTTTCTTCTCATTTTAATGATTGGTGTGATTGAGAGAGAAGATCAAACATGACGATTTTCTTTCGCAAATCCGAAAAAGATGTATTTGGGTCAGTGTCCCCAAGCTCCATTCAGCTGCTACAGCGCAGTAATTGGGCTATATATGATAAAGCTGTGTTGAAAACATAGAAATATAATTTAAAACATACGTAACGCAATCGGTGATATTGCAATGTGTATATAGTATATAACCTCGTAGGTACTTGTACACATTTTAGAAGAGGCTTCCGGGATTATTTTTAAGGGTCCGTAATTCTGCTTTATATACATGTAAGCACGCTGTATTTTCATGTTGAAAGTGTATATTACTGTCGGTTCATTGATAAGTAAATCTTCCAGTTGTGTGACTGTACAACTGAAGATTACCTACCATATATTTTTAAATTACGGTTCATATGATTAGCTTATTATTACAACTTCTGTTTTATTTGACTACTTCCAGGAATGACAGTGGGGAAACTCGACGAAATACAGTAGCGGATCTGAACCAACCATCGTCTACTTTGAGAAGAGGAACTCTCACAGAGAATATCACATTGATGAGGCGAAGTACCGTCATTGGAGAGGAAGTTGGTCAGATCAATGTCTGTCATTCTAACGGCAGACGCGCCACGGTGGTTGACACGAACATAAAGCCCCCCCAAATCTGTAACATGTAAAATAAAGTACATGCTTTCTTGTCAGAACCAGAGGGTCATACATGTTGTACATGTATGCCATAGAATATTGTACGATGAAATCACATCATTTTGAACTATACACATTGACAAAATATCGCACGAATTTTTGTCCTTACTTCTTTGTGGCCCCAGGTGTGAATATTACGATGGTCTCGAGTGAAACCAATAATCATTAACAACTGCTCGATTTATAGTTTTGTAAGAGACTGTAACAGACGATATCCGATTACCACCAAAGGCAATATAATTGCTCACTGTGAGTCATAGTGAAACTTTAGAGCTATTTTGTCCGCCATGCCGTAATAAGGCTTTTAAATTCAATTTGTGTTTGAATTAGATTCTAAATAACGCCTGTAAGTCACATAATGTGATGAGAGAGATTTCACGAGATTCCCTCCACTTCCGGGTACATGCTTATTTTTTGTTTCGATATGAAATGACACGGGAAGTTAAAAGGGTGAAAATTGTCTCGCCTGGTCCTAAAACTTAACCAAAAGCAAAAGAAAAAAGATTATAAAAGACCAATTATCAAAACAAAGTGCCACAGTTTCGAGGATGTAAGCGAAAGAAGCGAACGAGACTTACAGAGCCTATTAAATCTGCAAGCCTAGCCTCTACCATATCTATGTTACAGTTTTATTTTTTGGTTGTGGCTTGGATTTGGCCTTACTCACTTTGTACTCCATATTTGCTTTTTGAAGCCCTTCCTCGATAATGCGGAGGCAGAAGGTAGTTAAATCTATGAAAATGACGTTTAGTTATGTAACATGACATTCAGGTAAAAGCAAGGTAAGTGTCGTGAGGGTTCGCATAAAGAATCATGCATGTAGCGATGACTTTGAGATGCCACAATTATATTATGACATTTAAAATACAATGATTGCGACTAGAACTGTCTATACAAAAAGAGACGTGTACAAGAGTAACCGTTCCGCATTGTTATACGCTACAAATATACGAGTATAGGATTATCATGGATATTACATAAAGTTATGTTAAAAACGATAACCCGTAAAAGGCATACTAATCACGAAAACAGTTCGTTTTCTACAAAATTATTGTCCTGTTTGTTTATTTGATTGATTGATTGATTGATTGGTGTTTAACGCCGCCCTCAAGGGTATTCCACTTATATGGCGGCGATGCGTTCGAACAGTAGGGAGTGGCCCTACGCAACAATAAATAAAATGTGAAATTACTTCATTATTATTTTCGTTCTAAGGATGATCTTCCTCGTTGGTAGGTATGTTAGCGTTAATGTAAAGCAGTGGACACACTAGGCGAATTTCCACGGCGAATAACTCCGGCGAATCAATCGCCATTAAAATTAACCTAGTGTGTCCACTGCAGCGACAATCTTGGAGCATCGACCGAAGCCATTCGACAGTATCAAGCGTGTTTGATATTTCTCGGCCGAATATTAATCGCCGGCGACTGGTTCGGCTGGTGTGTCCATTCAGGGTAAGCGAATCGCGAACTTAAGAAATACTCAACCAACCACAGACGCTCGAGAAGTCACATGACAAATAAAATGGCGAACTCCGTGGTTTATCATATGACCAAAAGTGCAACGCGCAAGCGTCATTTCATTTACAGACGAACCATCCGTACAAGCATTCGCCTGGTGTGTCTACTGCGTCGCCCGAATAAATTCTGCGGCGAATTGTCGGCCGAACTACTGGCGAATAAAATTCGCCTAGCGTGTCCCCAGTTTAAGCTCTGAGCTTACTGCCCATCTTTACATGTATGTTATGAAGTCATCACATATTATCATGATTGTTCCGTCCCCTCCGATTAACGGCTTTTGAGTATTGTATGGCAATATTTAAGGATCAGTGGATCTTTTTTTATACAAATACACGTGTTTTAGCTCCAGCAAAGCAATTCATACTCCAAACATTCAAAGTTTATGCACAAAAATCATTTAAGATTACAGTAATGTTTACGTTAAGAATGGTCTATTTATTTTTATGGTTTGTTGTATAAATTTGTGATTGTGATTTGTTGTTGAATCCTATATGCACACAGATTTATAATAACGTTAAAGGACAAGTCCAGCCAATTTCGACAAAAACGTATTATTTTCCAAGTGTACTTGTAAAGACAACTGACCGTGTCACATTTGCAACAGAGAAATCATAATATAATTCTCAACCTTTTACAGAACAAGACAAGATAATTTCGACTAGACTTCATTATTTTCCATCCGTAATTTTAAATAAACAAAACGACTTTAAAAACATTATTGTTAATGGGTTACGCTAATAACTTCGTTTGATGTTGATATATATTTTGTTCAGCCTTTATCTCGCAAAATAATATCTCCATATACACAGTGGTGTATTTCTCTGAATTTGTTTCTTATATATTCACTTGAGTTGACTTCCAAGTACCGTAGACCAAAAGCCGAATAAAACAGTTAAGTCGGAAATTGGCCTATGCGATTATCTCAGGGGTTCAGATAATTGCAGCAAGACATCCTGCGTTATGTTGACTGCAAATTTATCTCATGACATGAAAACAAGACCAAGGATCGCTCGAAACAGTGACGTCATATACAATTATAAAAGCATCCATAGGCTTATCCGTGAGAGGACTGACACAAGCAGGATTATGTGCACTGCGAACAATGACGTAGCACTTCTGGGATTCAAATTAAGTAATTAACGGCTATGCTTTCTCAATTGCAAATGTGACACGGTCAGTTGTCTTTCCAAATACACTTGTAAAATAATACGATTTTGTTGAAATTGGCTGGACTTGTTGTTGGTCGTTGTATTGGTGTAATTTGGATTGGGTTGTACATATTACATGACACGTGTTGATCATTACGTTGATGAATGAATGGTCTGTTGATGCATGGAGTTTTGTCGTATTAGTATAATGTGATTTATTCGCTATATCTAATATATATTGTGTGCTATGTACAAGTCTGTATATTTAAATGGGTTGTGTAAATTTAATGAGATTTGTTTTATAAATCAAAACACAATCCGTGCTAATATTTATGTAAACAAATTTTCTCTTTCTTGAATTGGGTTGTTGCATTAATTTAATGCCTGCGTCAATTCGTTTCTTCGGTTTCCAGTTAACAAGCAAACACATTCTTCCGGTTACCTCCATTGGCCTGCCGGTAAAAGCTTACTGCTCAATGGCACGACAGGAAATGAATATCAGACAAGCGCATGCGCACAATGAAGTTTAGTAAGTTTTCGCTTTTTCGCGTTGGTTAACAGCAGAAATGTAAAACTCTGCCATGGCACAAATGAGTTTATTTTTTACTTTTTCGCTTTTTCGAGTTTTCGCCTTTTCGCATTTTCGCTACTTCGTGTTCTCTCGTTCTCGCTTTTTTGTTTTTCGCATTTTCGCTTTTTCGCGTTGGTAAACCGAGAGAAATGTGAAAATATGCCATGGCACAAATCAGCCACCATAAATGACAGAGATTTTCGAAATTAGACTACTACGGCCTATATAATATAGTCTTTTCGGGTTTCCATTAAACATATTCCACTTCATTTATCCGTTCTAGATAAGACTGCTATAAAGGGTACCTAGAATTCGAGTAGAGGTCAGTCGCTGTAAATTTCCAGGCGTGGTCACTCATTGGAAGTAGTCTTGTGATTTTGTCGTCCATAGGAAGGAACGGGACGTAATTTTATTAAGTTTCAATGAGTTTATGGGTTTACTATAGTTAAAATGGCTGGACGTTTACCAACTAGGGTGACTATAAGTTTGTACTTCCGCGTTCGTGAATTCACAGATTCGCGTTAGTGTTATTATACACTTGTGTTAAAAAAGACTGCATTAATTGGAACTTGCTGATCTCTACCAAAACCCTCTACATATCAAAATTATCTAGGTAAACTGCACTACCTAGCTGTTAAAGATAGAATCCTATCCACCATGTCCCATTACACGAACCCTACAGCGATGCTGCAGTAGTTACATATCTCTAACGCGGTTTAACTTTCACAATTGTCGTATATTAGCAGAACTTTATACATTAAAGCACTTCCACTTCCTTACATCTTGAGCACTGATATTATAAAACCGTAGACTAGCAACTACAATTCTTGATTGTGTAAGCGAGTATAGTTTGTTTGAGAAAACCTAGCTTCTTTGTGATGGCATCTACCATTTACTCAATCAATAACGCCAGAGCAATTTTATGTTTGGCTTAGGTGGACAAACTAAGTGGATGAATTTGCTAATCCCTTCAGCTGAACTTTGTTACAATGATAATGATAACCAAAAATTATTCAAAATTTAACCCCAGTGAGGAGAAATTGTACAAATGTAGAGAATAAGTCTAAACACAATGCACAACACCATAGTATACAGTTACTCTGGTGAAACGATCACTACAGGAAATATAGCTAAACAAGTCCACAATACAGTTAACCTTGGTATTTTAATTCAAAAGTCTTTCAATGGAAAGTGACGAATTTTACAAAAAATGTAACGGCAGTTTTATTAACACCTTGCTATGGTCTATATTTTGAGCCTGACTTTGTTTTTTTGTTTTCTTCTCCTTTAGGATTTTGAAGAACACTGCTTTTAGAAATTAGACTTTCACGATTTGTATTAGTAGGTTAGTTGCGATGAGGTTTCGCCGTTACTTGATTGCTTGATCTTTTAGAGATGTTTTCCATAATAAACGCGTTGTTTTCACTATTTTGATCTTCAAAAAACTTTATTATAGATCTACACTCAGGCGGATATGTTAAAGTAACATAAGCACTCAAGATTAGGGTTTTACTACAAATTCTGGTAACCTTGATTTTACCCAACTTTGAAGTTTGTGCAGACATTCCATTGGTGTTATCGAGCGACCGCCAACTTTTGACGATAACTTCAGAATCGATGGTTATTTTAGCAAAATGACAACGGGTTTAAAAAGAGGAGCCCTAAATCACCTCAAGTGCGTAGTAACATTGGTGCAGGTTGTTTTATTTTTCGATTTCTGGAAAGTGTCCCGAAAGTGTCTTTTGCCATCTTCCTTTCTTATACATACATTAAAGGGCTAGTGTAATGAGTTATCGGCGACTATACAGTAGATACAACCGTCTGTGGAGCAGATTAGGAGCACTAACTGCAAATCGAAGAGCTCGTGTAGCAAACTGTTCAGAAGTGTCAAGAGTATCGAAAGAAATTAGTTTTGATTATTTGGGAGCAGTAATTTAAACTTTTGAATGTTTAGAATACTTTTAGTAATTAAGACTACGCTTATACCCTACGGAGCTCACAAACCGAGTTTTAAAACGTTTGTCAAACTAGACTAGTTTGGCGTGAACTGGAACAAACTGGCAGCAAGCACGTTTTGTTTTATACAAAATGGAGCAAAATAATTTTAAGAGTTAGGTAGACTCATTTCTGTCAGAATATAAAACATTTAACAATATAAGCGAAGTTTAAGGAACAACAATTCTCCAAAAACAGTTGTATGGCGAACGTGATACTGTTAGCAGTTAGAGAGAAAACTGTCAAAACCACTGAGATCTTTGAACAGTCGTCTGAAGCTATAATTGTATTACGCCATTACCATGATTTGGAAATTGTTTCATTGTTTGTGAATCTTTGTTGATCAACAAAAACGAATTAAATATTTGGACATTTGATGATTGGATATCTTTGAATTTAATAGTGTTCTTTATTATTGATTGCTTTAGTTTTAAACCTACACACATATAGCGGTGTCTCCGAGAGAGGTTAAGACTTTAGTAGAAACATTTGTCTCCGCTCGGGAACGTTTCTTCTTAATTAAATCTCAGTCAATCCAGGAGATATTATAAACATTAGATAATTCACGAGATATTATAAATAAACATTTATTCTTATTAAAGTGAAGCTTCGCTACCTTTTATTAAAGACAGAAAATCAAGTATACGTTATAGATAGAGAAAAATCCGCTACAATATCTATATATTTTTTAAAAGTCTAGGTTCCCATGACTACAAATATGGGAATTAAGTGACTATCCAGCTAATATTTCTAAACTAATAACAAGTTGTTTGCAAGTCGACATTTGTCTAGGTCTATTTCTCGAATTATAATGTCTGTAACACCAAATAAATTAATTTATCTACTTGAAAAATCCTTGAACTGAAAAAGTGGTGCCTCATTTTTTTTTCTTTGAACAATCAAAGTAGAAGTTATTGTCAATGCAACATTATGAAACCGCAAAACAACACACACAAATTATTTCAGAACACATTATAAAAAATCTAGAAATAACTAACATCTAGAATGGCCATTGATATCAATAGAATATTTTCAAAACTCGACGAAGTGGACCAAAAACTTGGAACATTGGATGAAACATGGGATCTGTTATACTATCAATAAACACGCTGGAGAGAAAGATACAGGAGACAACAACGCTGTTAAAAAAAACAGTTAGTGATATTCAGGCTGGGGTTGAGTTTATTAATAAGTTAATTGAGGACTAAAAATCAGACAAACAAGACTTTGTGAAAGAAATAAAATCGAAAGTTGACAAACATGAAAATCTACAAGGTGATAATTTGAGGCTAAAAAGTGATTTAATCGATTTACAATTGTAGAGTATGGGCGATAACCTGGTTTTCACACACATAGCTGAAGGTACTGGACCTGACGGCGTTGAAGACACAGAACAAGTTTTACGTAAGTTCTTGAATGACCAAATGGGCATTACAGATATGGAATTTAAGAGGGTCCACAGGAAAGGTCGATGAAAGCCAGGTAGCATACAACCAATAGTAGCAAAGTTGTCTGGTTTCAAAGATAAAGAGGCTGTAAGGATGTCAGCTGTCAAGTTAAAAGAAACTAAATTTGGGAAAATGGAGCAATTCCCACGAGAGATTGTGCAATACTGGCGACAAGTTCTTCTTCCGGAGCTGAAGAAAGAACGGATCAGCGAAAAGAAGGCGAGTATGGTTGTGGATAGGTTGTTTATTGACAACAGGGAATTCCGTCCAGCGATTCCTCCCGCGTACAGACCCTCCGCTAGGACTGATACAGCCAAACCTACTTAGGACAGGCTCGGTGGTAAACAAACAAAGGCAAGTACAAGTAACTACTTGAAAAGCGAACTAACTGTCGTTTCAGTAAATGTCTGTGGACAAAACTATACTTTCAATGTTGATTCCAATTACATATCTATAGATCATTGGTATATAAAATAGTATGATGAAGATGTATATCGCTTTGTTTGATCAGATAGCCTATAAACTCTTGCAGAATCATTATTGTAGGGAGTGCATTGTTTTTGTCGTGAGACGTATATTTAAAAAAAAATAAAAAAATTGTGTAGGCTTTTAAAACGGATTTTCTACACATCGTTGGTGGAGGACTGGGTGTGTAGCACACGTACCGCAACAGACAGCATGGTGGCAGGGCTCGAACACGATGTCTGCGAGTGCCGTAAGGTAAACTCGGCATTCGGGCGTAGGACCTAGTGGTCGTTGTACATGCTCTGAGTCTTCAAGTTGTTGTCTGTTGTTGTTGTTCATCTCCAATGGCGGTATGGGTGGTGCTTCAGGGTGAAGGGGAATCGGAATGACTCGGTTTCGGTCCGTCACCCAAAGGTAGTCTATCACGTCTGGTCCATCCCCCTCCCTCGGTGTGTTCGTATACGCTCGGATATGGCGTGTTCTAGCAGCACGGATCTCTCGACTCAACCACCCTCCTTGCCTATCTCCATTGACTGTATATATATCATGTAGGCGTAGTCTTCGTCTGAGTGCATGGACACGGTGCGCTGGTGTAGTTCTCCTGGGCTGGTCGTCATCCCTCATCGTGGTCTGTGGTGTGTAGTTTTGATGTTTTATTTTTTAAATAGCTGTTGACTTAAAGTGAAGCGTGTTGATTGGTGCGTTGAAATGGGTGAGCGGCTGTTAATTGGTTGTTGCGTCAAGCTACTGTTTACAAAAAAACTCTCAAAGTTGTGTTTCTTGTCGTTCTGTTTAACCGTCCCTTGCGTGACTAAAACAAGACACAGTGATCCTAAGACTCGTATTAGAGAGAGAGAGAGTTCGACGTGCTCTTACGGTAGTACTTACAATGCACTGCTGGGGTGTAAATTCAAAAGAGGAGGGTAAAACTGTGTTGTAAATTGACTACAAGCACCCACCATTCAACGTTGTACAGTATAATGTGAACCCAAAACACACACACTTGAACACCTGACCACGGTGGGGTAAAACGGGTAAAACAAAAGTTTGGTTAAACGACAAAAAACACGCAGCACTCCATGTTATGTAGTATAATTCAAGCCCTTATCACGAACACTTGAAAACTGCACCAACCCCTAGGCCTCGGCAGACGATGGTGACGTCATACCCATCACGTCACCAAGTCCACACAACCCCAGTCTAAACCACCCCCATATGAACACCCCAGATCTAACCACCCTTACATACGCATCCCGTACGCATCACGTACTCACCGTCCTCTTTTCTTTTTTTTTAATGTATATCGCTCTGTGTAGTTAGTTATGTTGTTGTGTAGTTAAGTTGTATGTATACTTTTTAATAGATTTATATAGAGGTATGTATTACATAAGTATGTATTATCTAATGTGTAGTAAGTTATTGTGTATAAATGGGAGTGAACTCGCTTTATAAGAGTTGGTGTATATTTTTATAGTATATATAGAGATAAGACATCAATTTGTTTTCCAGTGACAAAGGCTCATGATTTTAAAATGTTTTTTTTCTTTGTTGTTTCAAAACCACCACAAGATAGAGTCGTGTACACAAAAGGGTGTATATTTTTTCTGATGTTTAAAGTCACGTCAACCGAAACAAGTACGACCCCCACCACCACTCCACCCACTCCCGATAGAACCCACCAAGGGTGCGTTACCCCCAACCACTCTCACCACTTTCACCACCCCCAGCCAGCACACCACGACCATCACCTTAACTGCTTCAACCCCTGGAACCACCTCAACCCCTTCGATTTATCCCTTACGCCCTGACAGTTCAACCCGAATCACTCGTGGAGGACCCAACAGAACCTCCCCTGGACAACATTGCCGAATCCCCTGACAAGGCTCAACTGTACCGCCAGCACTGGGGTTCGATCGTGTTCAGGACCGGTATAATTTTCGTGTACAAGCTGTCACGGGCTTAGGTCGTTTTGTGCGAGCGATCTACAACGGCCAAACTGCAGCCTTTTACCTCTATATAAAACTATTAAAAAGTATACGTACAACTAAAATCCACAACAACATAACTACACCGAGCGATATTAACAAAAGTCACCATCGTCTGCCGAGGCCTAGGGAATGGTGCGGTTTTCACGTGTTCGTGATAGGGCTTGAATTATACGATATAACATGGAATGCTGCGTGTTTTTTGTCGTTTAACCAAACTTTTGTTTTACCCGTAACCTTTCAATTCACCAGACCGTGGTCAAGTGTGTGTATTTGGGTTCACATTATACTGTACAACGTCGAATGGTGGGTGCTTGTAGTCGATTTACAAAACCGTTTTACCCTCATCTTTCCAGTTCACACCCCAGTAGTGTATTGTAAGTATTACCATCAGCAAGAGCACGTCGAACTCTCTCTAATACGAGTCTTAGTATCGCTGTGTCTTGTTTAAGTCACGCAATGAACAGTTTAACAGAACCACGAGAAACACTTAGAGAGGTTTCTGTAAACAGTAGCTTGACGCAACAACCAATCAACAGCCACTCACCCCTTTCGACGCACCAATCAACACATTTCACTTTAACTCAACAGCTATAAAAATAAAAAAAAGACCACCAAAACTACACACCACCCACAAACTACCAACCCACCACGATAAGTGATGACGACCAGCCCAGGGGAACTACACCAGCACACCGTCTCCGTGCTCTCAGAAGAAGACTACGCCTACATGATATCTATACAGTCCATGTGGATAGGCCTAGGGTTGTTGAGTCGAGAGATCCGTTTGCTAGAACACGCCATATCCGGGCGCATAGGAACACATCGACATTCGGGCGTAGGGCCTAGTGGTCGTTGTCCATGCTCTTAGGCTTCAAGTTGCAATGCTGTTGACCACCACGATGACGTTCAATGTACACCAACATCATTTCAATTTTGTATTCGACAAAAGGCCTGTATGCACACAAGTAACAGTGATCCCAGTGCAGTTAACTCTTTTATCGTGCCTAGCATCTACAGCGGCACGCGAAAAGCTGTGACGTATCGGTGAAGAAAATCTACCCGGGTGGCGTGTTTCACAACGCCTGCACCATATTTGACGAACTCATTGAGGAAGGGATGTCCAAACCCACTGACGACATGTACTTCCCTTACCGTGCCTGCTTTGATTTCGAGGCTTACCTACAGCCCTTGGACGCCGCTTACACCACCAGTAAAACCGTGTGGGTCAATCAACATATCCCAATGAGCGTTCAAGTGAATTCCAACGTACCCGGCTACGAAGACTCCCAATGTTTTGTATCCGACGGTGACCCACGCGACTTGATAGCAACGTTCCTGGAGTATCTCAATACTATCAGTGCCGCCAGCTACCGTCTTTTGATGTCCAAGTTTGAAAACGTCAACCAAGCCATAGACACCAAGATAACAGCTCAGACACCAGGCCAACCTAAACCCAAACCACCTCCGTATGCAGAAGTGTTAAAGAAAAAAAACTCCTGATCTACCTCGCACAACTCCCCGTCATGATTTTCAACTCGGGTCGGTATGATTTCAACATGGTGAAACGTTACATGTACACATACCTGGCTCATCAACAATCACTCAAGAATGTCATTAAAAACCAACAGAGCCACATGGCGGTCGCCACCAATAACCTCTTGTTCTTAGATGTGTGCTACTATTTGGCCCTAACTTTAGCTACGACAAGTGATTTAAAGCCTACGACTGTCAACTCCTCAAGGGCACATTTTGTTATACGTACGTCCATAGTCTTGCACGGTTAGAGGAGTCGACCCTGCCACCCCGTGCCACTTTGAAGAACACGTTGAAGAACAACGAACTCTCTATCGAACAGTATGCAACCCTCCAAGGCGTGTGGGAGCGAGAGAGGATGACCACCCTCAAGGATTTTCTGATATGGTATAATAACCTCGACGTAGAGCCCTTCATGGAAGCTGCAGTAAAAATAGTTACGTTTTATCGTGGTATTGGGGTGAATGTCTTTAATTAATGCATCAGTATTCCAGGGTTGACACTACGCCACGTCTTTCAAGGGTTGACGGATTTTTTTAAACTCGTGGAGAACAGAGACGCAGACATGTACGAGTGTTTGAAGAAGAACATCGTGGGCGGACCGTCCATCATTTTCACTCATCACCATCAAGCGGGTGTCACCAAGAGTCGTGGGAGTAAGCCGTGTCAAAAGATTGTGGGGTTTGACGCAAATGCCTTGTACCTCTCCTGTCTAGCCTCGGATAAGCCAGTCTGTCACTTCCTCCGCTGGTTGCCTTCAGACACGGATGGTGTCTTTACCTTGCGGCGGTCCACAACACACATCGCAGGCCAATGGTTAGAATGGCAAGCGCATTTTCGAGGTATCACGATTCGACACCATGTAAAATATAAAATATAAAATATAATTTTAGTTAGATTTAAAGATGACATAGATTTTGTATTTTATAATTTAGTCATTCTGTTTCGCTTCACTAAATCACTCGCTTAACTGAATCATGTAAAGTTAATATTAGCCCTTGACAGAAATAGATGTATGTCATGTTTGTGACCTGATTCTTCATGATTTATTAATGAATAACGTTCGAATTGCCAGACATGATTCAGCTCCAGATTAACTTCCAAATCCTCATAAAACTGGCACTACCAATCGGTTTTAGTTATTTACTATTAGGCTAATTGCTCTCGTGACTAGTACAAATGATAAGCATGTTTTTAAATTAATAACTTTACCAATGGGCAACATTGTCCAGGAATGTTGATCGTCATGTGAAAAGAGACATCAAATAATATATTATTAGGACGTCCTCCATAAACTACAAGTGTAGCTCCAGGTGTCATTTTTACGACCTAACATAGAGTTTAAATAGAGGTTTGAAAGTTTCACTTGTCAGAATGGAAATAGAACGGAACAAGAGTTGAGTCATATCACGCCTAAATGATATTGAGCTTTTTGAGATTTCCTTCTCGCTTATAGAGTCAATCTCGCTATAACTCTTAAAGCTCTAAATTGGATATTAATTTTCGTTCCTAAAACTATCTTCAACTGTATCTTCAACTGTTTATTGTATGCTGTATTTACGTCTCTGCAAGATTAAGTCTCCACATCATCTTCTACGCCTGGACATTTTCTCTTAATGGTTATTAGTATACGTAAGTTGCCAGGGCTACCTACCGACTCTCACACAAAAGGGACGTTAGCCTATCTCTCCTCACGAGGGACGAACTCCGTGCTTAGGTCCTGTGAGAAATACCTGACAGTGGCAACTAAACGAGTCGAGTTGCCCCACCAGAAACTGTCGAAACTTACAACCAGTCCAACGATACGGAGAAACGTGTAGGAGGTCGTTGTCTACCGTTGGATAGGTTCGCGGTCGTGAACGGACGGGGTACTGTGTTTCAGTTCAAGTGTTGTCATTGGCACGCCCACGATGCTTATGAGTTGACGAGAGGGCAATATAACACACGGCGGAGAAAATCAGCGGAGGAACTTCGACAAGAGACGCTAGCCAACGAAATATATGTTAAGTCATTGGGGTACGACTACGTAGATATCTGGGAATGTGAGTTTCGGGAGGAGTGTCGTCAAAACCCTCATCTAACCGCACCCATCCCTTACACCACTTCAAGACCCGAACCCAACAACAACCCATAAGTGCCGTCCGCGATAATGAACTGTTTGGTTTTGTAGAGTGTGATCTACACGTAGCAAAACACCTCAAATCCACCTTCGGTGAGTGTCTATCCATCTTTAAGAACACCATGGTGTCTCAAGATGACATTGGACCACCCATGAAGGCGTACGCAGAGGCACACAACATTTTACCAACACCAATGCGTATGTTGTTTGGGAGTATGTGGGGTAAGACAATTTTACTGGGGACACCTTCTTCGATGGCACTTGAACCACGGACTAATGGTGACAAAAATCTACCAGGTGATGCAATACCAACCCAATACCTGCTTTCAGCAGTTTGCAGAACGGGTGCCTCAAGCCGGTCGAGAAGGTGATGTCGACCCCTCCAAAAAAAAACATGACACTCTTAGGTAAGTTTAACAATCACACACACGCATGCATGCACGCACACATGCACGCACATTCTTACTCATGTGTACGTTTGTCTCACGTCATTTTTTTTTTCTGTTAGTGAGGAAATTCGGCGTGTTGGTAGATCATCACGAACCTGAATACACGCATCAACGTCCATATCTGCGACACCAAACATGCCCGAAAACGGGTGAATTCGCTGGCTCCCCCGACTTGTCCACTACGACTTTGATAAGCGGACACCGGGTTTGTTAAAAGAAGAATGGAGCGGGGAACACATATCATCACTCTGTTCCAAAACCTACTACTGTTCGGGTTAGACAGCTAACAAATTTTCTTGCAAAGGCGTGAATCGCACCAATGTGACCATGGCTACGTACCTGGACGTGCTCAAGACTCAGCAGAGTGTTATTGGCGTCAACCGAGGGATGCGCCTCTTCGCTGACGACAACGAGATCCGTTCCTATGTCCAGCAAAGGCAGCTTTCACTTTCTTTTACGAGAATCGGAAGGTGTTGGACGATGGTGTGTACACACACACTAACCAGCATCAACACACACAACACACGCTTGTGTGAATACTGAACGTCATCGAACAAGACAACAAACAACAATATTCAAATCCCCAATGTCACTTGAGTGCCTCATTCTAAAACGGGGCATCGATAAAAAAAAAAGGCGGCTGATAAAGTTATAAACCATCACATCATTTTCGATAGGTGGGCCTTAGTACAGAGACACGATCTGAGAGAGGGGTACACCCCGAGCCCGTTGTAAGACATAAAACACACAATACTGACCACACACGGCCGACGTGTCACTTTGTAACCGCTGCGTATTCCACGTCCATCGACGCGTTGTCTCGTCCATCCATGTCGAGATCCACGGGTAAAGAGGTGGGAGCCCGTGGGAATCAAACTACTCCCCTTGGTCGTCACGGTCTAAAAAGACAGCCATCCAGTGATCCCCATGTCGACCACACGGGTCCGTGTTCAAGGCATACCCGACAGGGGGATGGGGTGGGGTGGGTGGCCTGTGATTTCGCGCAAACACGCCTTGAAACACTTGAGTCGCCCTCGCATCGTCGGCCAACACACGCTGTAGTTCCGTGGTGTTCATCGCGGTTTATGTCTGAAAGTCAGAGAATGTGACGGTTGCGATTCACCTCAATCACGTTGTCGAATTCTACATAACAAATCAGGTTAATTGTCTTGAGGAGGGGTTTGGCAAACTTCTTTCCAGGCGCACATCTCCTTTTTGAAACGGATTAAACTCGTCGTCGCTGTGTAAGTTTGGGGACAGATCGAAACAGAACAAGGCGTACCCGTGGTCGAAGTCGTGGCGGGTCATGTCGTTGTCTTCGTCGCTGTAGGGCAGAACGATCGCACGTACAAATGGTCCTTGAAGTTTGGAGTGAGGGGTTGGATTGGATTTGACGACCGCCAGTGTGCAGCGCAGGAAGTCGCTGTGATGAAAATGGAACGGGTTTTCCGCATAAGTACCGTTAAAGGCCGTGTTGTCGACCATGCACAGGAAAAGTCGTTTCGGTAACACCCCAAAGAATAAGTTTTGTTCGTTGACGGCGGTTTTCCATTGCGGTACGGCAAAATACTTGGTCAGCACACGTCGAATGGGGTACTTGGCTGGGGCTTTCTCCAGCCCTTTGATATGCGCGAGGTGGAGGGGTGGGCTGACTTGGATTTTGCGGACGTGGACCTGAACTTCCAGCAGAAAGATTTTAATATCGGGCTGCTCTTGACTGCTCAGTATAGCAAAGTTATATTTCGCTCGCGTGAGTCGCAGTCGCACTGGGACGTGGCTGGGGAGATAACGATCTTGAAAGCCAATGTCGGGATGCAGGCGCCCCAACATGTCGACGGATTTACTGTTGGCGGTTGAATTTCCCGGCATGACCTTTGGCGGAGCCCAGTTGGGTAGATTTGGCCTCCCCTTCGTAAGACAACAAGGCTTCGATGTAAACGCGGTACGGGTACATGTTGGTGGAGGCACTCACCAATTTATCGTTCAGACTGACATCCACTTGTTGCCAGAGATTGTGCAGCCAGAGGTACGTGGAGGCTACCTGATCGGTCTCCAGCAAATCGTTTCCATCCCCTTTGACAATTTTAGCTTTGAAATACAAAAACGTGTTGGCTAAATCCAAGTACGTGTCCGGGTCAGCGTTGGTGATGCGGAATTCGACTGGACCGTCGTCGCTAATGCTCGCAATGGGGCTATAGGTTTCACACCTTCCAACGATCACACTGTTCTGGGTGGCTGGCATCGCCCACAAATCAAACTGGCTGTTGACACCGTCGCAGGACTGGTTGAACATCATGGTTTAGCTGAAGATATCGGGTGTGATGCGTCGCGGTGGTGGATGCCGCACTCGACTGATTCCCGTCTGTGTCGGACGCCGTTTTATTGCGCGACGTGTGCGGCACGGTGTTGGGCGTGGAGGCTGGCGCAGTCCGGGTGATGGTGCTTGCCCGGCTGGCTGGCTGGTTGGTCGCTGGGTGAGACCTGGTAGGTAGAGTGAAACGCCAGGCAGATTGAAAGACAAAAAGCGCGAACGTGAAAGGAAACACATCCTGTTCACTGATTGGTTCATTTTCGGCGTCGCTCATTAGTCCGTTCACGTCACACAACTCTGCACATTCAATTCTGATTTTACTCGAAAAAAACACGGACAAGCATCGCTCACCCTGTCTTGGTGTAAGGTTTTATTGATGTCCTAATAGTCTGTCAAAAAGGCAGCTGCTGGTTCATGGTGGGTGTTGTTCTTTCGTGCTGCCTGGGGTTTGCCATAATGTTGATAGGCTTGGTTACACGCTTTCGCCACTGGTTTTCGACGTTTCACTGTGGTACGCTTCTTATGGATACGTGTTGTGGTCGACATCATCGCTATTTTGCGACTTCGTCGTGGTTTGGTCGTTTAGCTTTCTTTCGGGCCTGTTGCGAGGCCGTTGACATCATGGCCACTTTGCGTCGAGGTTTAGGCATGTTTTTAGAGACGTCTACTCTCGTCAAAGATCTTCGACCTACTAAGGCTCAACCCGTTTTTATATATATATATATATATATATACACTCTTCAAAAAAAGAAACGCAAAATGAAATTCAAAAATGATACTTACAATTTTGTACACATATGTTAACT
>JAVFBZ010067334.1:10053-26943 GCA_032466195.1 Katharina tunicata | reverse complement strand
GCGTACATAGAAGAATGCACTATGCAAATTTCAAAAGCTGTAGTGAAAAAGTAACCAAGATACAGCCCGGACAAGCTCACCGGACATACGCACATACGGACACACGGACAGAAAAAGTAAAACCTTACTAGAGGGGGGGCATTATAAAAGATCATATGGTACCTCAATGGTATTGCACTTATATATGATGACTGCATTGTCTGTTATGGTTGAAAATCAAGAAGAAAAACTATAGATTTCAATTTTGGGATGGTTACGATAACAATTTTGAACTCCTTTCATTTGACAGGTGTTGTGGTACCTAAATTCACCTGAAGACATTTCCTCGCCATTTTTTTTTCACAACAGAACAGCGTAAAGACTGATGTGAATCAATAATTGGTGACACAGCAAATACTTACAGCAAAGCCATTGACAGCAGCTATAACTGGCTTCTTACATTCCGCTACTCTACCCCAGTGACTGAGGAAGTTCCCTCTATAAACATCTGCAAATCCTTTGTCCTGCATTTCCTTAATATCAGCTCCAGCTGGGGAAATTGACAACATAAAGATACTTAATATCTCTTTTTACTATGATGACTTAGTAAAATGAAAAACTTTGACTTAAACTTATATAAAGGGAGAATGAGCCTTATATTCATAAAAGTAGGATTCAAATTATTCGATTGAAAATAAGCCTTTCTCCTTTATGCCATAAAGTGTATCGTTCCTTATAGTCTTTTTTTTCACCTCTGTCAACGTCTCAAATTTTTTTTAACATAATTCAACATTATAAACCAATTTTTTTAAAGTATAAATTCACTCTTTATGAAATGTCAAATTATTGTGCAACAACATTAATCTTTATCTGCACAAAATTAATTAAACTCACTTCTAAATGCTTGTAATATACTTTAGCAAAAATCTACTCTTCTATTTAGTAGTACAAAGGCTTCAATAGATATTATGTAGCAATTCAATGGCAGAAGAGTAGATTTACGGAAAACAGGTCATGTGATCAGTGCTTTAGGCCTTATTTTTAGATGTTGACAGATAGAAGTGAGTGTTAGGAGTGACAACTCTGGTAGAGATTGTGATTATACATTAAATTCAGTTGTCTCCCCTTGTGCCAAGTGTGGCACGGCCATTAGGAACTAAAAGCTTTCATTCAGAGTAATTCAACAACTAGTGTCTAGCTTAAACGTATGTAGTGTGAATAATCCAAAATTTAATAACATTCAAAACTTTAGCCAAATGTCCATTATTTAAGTAGATTAACAAAATTACTTTACCGTATTCCTTTGACTCTAACGATTTGTTTTGAGCAGTGAGGTCGCTAGAGTCGTATGCAGTATTACAAAAAGTGAAAGGGGTAAAAATGAACATCAAAAATGAGGAATCTTGGGATTTAGTTGAAAAAAAAGTCCAACGTAATTATGTCAAATGTTGGATAAAAAAAGAGGATATCATTTACATTGAGGATAAAGTGTTGGCCTACATATTTTCCAGTCGTGTCGGTCACCAATACTATTACTATGAATACTATAGCCGGCAATCTATGGTCTCAAACGTGTGAAGACAGCCCTGCCCCAGTTAGCCTCACATACAGGGACTCCTGTGGCGCAAGACTTTTGATCTTCTCGGCAGTGTTTAGAAAGCAATTCCCCACCCCACTTCTGGCGGCTTCTTTAAAGGTGATAGAGTCGTAGGCATTCTGGTGAGTTTAGCCGAGAAACAACCCGATATAGAGGGGACTCAGGAATCGTTAGAGTCAAGGAAATAAGGTATATTAAAAAAAAGTTAAGAGTATAATATGATGGGATAACATTCTGCTCAACATCTTATTGCAGGTGTTTGATGGATAAAGAAGAAAAATCTTGATTTGAGGTTTTACACTTTACCTAAGGTTTTTTCACTCATTTGATCCACGGGTGAAGGAAACCCTTAACTACGGCACTGATAACAAACAGGACAAAGAGAGGACACATATCAGAATGCCACAATTAGTTGAGTTTCAGCAGTTAAATGCACAACATGAACAAAGATGAACCACAGCACAGTTAAATTCTTCCTTCATTTTTTAACGTTACTAACCTGCAAATGCTTTATCCCCTCCTGTGAGTACGATGGCACCAATGTTATCATCTTTCTCAAACTGATCAATGGCCTGACCAACTTCTCTCATTAACCCATCACAGAGCGCATTGAGAGCCTGGGGACGGTTTAACTGAATAAAACCTACATTCTTTTTCTCTCCCCTTACATCAGTTATTATGTACTCCAACTGACCTGCAACAGCCATTATAAACATAAACAGGAATCAAAATGTGTCTTTTATTTTAACAGAACATGTTTTTTTACATTACCGTAAAGGACTGATAAATTCTATCGCAAGAAGAGGTCATATCGTCCTCTTACACATTCAAAGTTGTCAAATGTATGTTTTCTTTTGTCGATTCGAACATGAAGATTGTCAATCATCCAGGTACATGTAGAATCAATCAAGAACAGCAAACAATAAATCTGGTCAACTGAACCATGAAAGATCCATGTATGCTATATATCTATTGATCATTATCTAGAATTACCCTGCTAGATAAGTTGTTTGATTGGTGTTTAATGGTCTGCTCAAGGGTATTTCACTTAAAAACGACTTGGCAGTGTATGATAGAAACCAGGAAAAACCCTTGTAAGAACCACCCTGTGATCATCATCAGCCACAGGAAAACTTCCCAGTTAAACCTAAGGTCGACAGAATGGGTTTGATTTATTCATTTATCTAATTAATGTTTAACGCTGTGCCAAGAGTTGTTCACCTATAGGATAAGTTGATAACTTTGCGATGCCGGTGTATGGTGGAAAACCGAGAAGAAACCTCTTAAAAACCATCCTGCGAACTCCACAACCACTGGAAACTTCTCTTATATGCCTGTGGTCAACAGGACAGAGGGATTTGAATCTATTCCAGATACAGTGAAGGAGACTCAGCAATCCAATGCCTAACCAACTGAGCCACAGGGTCCGGGTGGCCCGGACTCCCGAGTAGACATTTTACACACAAGAACAATGCTTAACTGACAGACCTTGGCTTCTTGCATTACTGCACATAACCAGGTTTTGATCAGATTATCATATAGCCCACAAGCCATATATCTATTTTCTATAAGACTAAAATATTGATGACATATTGATATATATTGATGTTAAACCTAAACCTTTACCAACTCTTCAAATCCACCAGACATATGATATTCTAAGATGTTTGGTACTACGTTAAATTTTATCATGTTTTATAGCACACATATCTATAGAAGCTAAGTAGGTCATGATTATTAAATGCTGTATGCATACCACAGACATTGACAGAAGAGTGGTCTGCACCATTTTTCAAACTTGAGTACACTGCCACTCTTAGCCAATAAGACGCCGGCAACATGCAAGACAGGACAAAACATTTACATAACATTAACAAAACAGGACACCACAACAAATCAGTATCCTGTGTCCCTTAGCTCAGAGAGCAATATATTTATGGTCCAATTCAGTTACACTGGATTAATAGAGTATCCAGTTGTTTGTTTTGGTGTTTTAATTGTTGTTTTACACTGTATTTTAGGTTATTTCACCTATATGACGGTGTGCTGTCCAAATGGGTGAAGGATCGATTGATAACATTGATTGGTGTTCAACGCAGTGCTCAAGGCTATTTCTGCTATTTCACTTATATGACAGCGGTGTATTCCAACAGTATATGGCGACTCTAACACTAAGGTGAAGTCATTTAAGTGTTATTGCTGTTGTAAAAATAATGTTCCTCCAGTGCTAAGTATTCCAACATGAATATAATTGGGAAACTTATTGCCTTAGCCAGAGGGCAAATGAATGAAGGAAACCAGTAGATTTGAAGGACGACAACAATTCCCCTTCCTGATGCCCGTTAGCTTAGAAAGCACCAGGGCACAGGAGGCTACCAACCAGTCACCCAGAACACTAATATATGACAGCGTGCCATCCCAATCGGTGAATGAAACCACCAAAAAGAATGCTGGCAACATAGAAGAAATCCAAAACATTTACAGGACAAAAAAACCCAACAAAACAGGGCACTACAACAAATCAGCTTCCTGTGACCCTTACTTTAGAGAGAACGAGGTAAGAGGAGGTTCCCATCCAATCGCCAGCTAATCAGAATTGGACAGGCATACAAAAGGTAACCATGCCCCCAAACATTATCAGGTGTACCATATACTGTATGCAGCCAGAGTGCCCCCAAGCACCATATTGATTGTGCATTGGCAGTGCCCTAATATGTGTCTGTGCAAACTGTGGCAGGGCCCCTAAGCACTGAAATTTGTGACTTCAGGCAAACAGTGGCAGTGTGAATAAATATCCCCTGCCTTGCTATATAAGAGAATGAGATGTAGGTATGTGATGTGTAAAGTTGCTTAGCCCTGCGCCACACATTCTTATGCATCTCTTCGAGCTTCGTGTGTCTTTTCCAAATTTGCTGATATAGTGCCGGGAGTATCTCTGCTACAACATTTATTAATTTTTTAAAATTTATTATAGGGAATTGAATTACATTTATTCTCTGTCTTATAATTATTAAATATCGTAGGAGAGATACTTCTGGCATTACTTTGCTCATAGCCTCCCAGCCTAATTATCTTTTTAATTAGAACTCTTGACTGACTTCCATACATAGCTATCATAGCATGTATGCAGCTAAATTGATTGTTTGTTTGATGTTTAACTTCATACTCAAGACTATTTAAAAATCACCTATATGGCGACTTCTTATTAATCGTTATTAATTTGCTGTGCCTGTGCGTGGTGGAAAACCGGGAAGAAACCTCGTAAAAAAACACCCCGCGAACTCCGCAGCCACTGGAACACTTCCCTTATATACCTAAGGTCCATAGGGGAGATCGAACCTATTTCGGGTACAGTGAAGGGGGATGTAACTATTGATGTACCGTTTACAGATATTTTATTTCTTACAAAAAAATATGTTGAAATCCATGTTTATATGCACAGCTGTGCCATACCTGTGGAAAGGCATCGTGGCTGAAAAATGCAGTTGCCATTTCCTCTTAGACGACTCGTGGACTTTATGAAGTTTGAGCCCAAAGTACATGCTTTTCTGAATGAGGCCATATTTCTTTTAGCGAGGTCATGGCAGGTCAAACAGACCCGTACATAGTACTTACAAAGAAGACTACTAAATGTACGAGTTAAACTTTTCTCCCATGTACCATTGCGACAAGGAAGATAGGGGAAAACTTCCGTTTAGATCAAAGGAAATGTTTTGATGAAGGCTCAACAAAAGATAACGAGGCCATTATGAATTTGGGTTCTTCCACCTCACACGGAAATGGCCTACTGTATGCCGGTTGGAATCAAGATCAAGGTAGGTTTGGAGAATGCCATGTATTTTGACTGTTTATCACGCAAGTCTCACGTGTCAAGCCAGACCTTGACGTCGTCTGCTGTCAAACTGGGCCCACTCATTCACTTCGCAGGACAGTCACAAAACGCAGAAATCAAGACACTCCCCCTCTCTCACGTACAACTATAGGTTCACACAAAGCGGCTTCAATTTTTGTAGTGACATACGGCATCAATCCATAGTTTGTTAAAGGGAACGGCCAACTTGACTTCCAGAAACATAAAATAATTATTGAATTTAAAAAAAAAAAAAGTTTTGGGCAGATCCCAACCCTAGCCCCAAATGTAAACAGTAATTCTAACTGTAAAACTAACCCTCACTTTAGATGCAGAGTTCTGTATCGTTATTAGTCCATGTAATCCATATAAAACGATACAGAATTAGAATAGTACTGAATAAACCTGTAATTTTAAGTTTTTGCACTTAACAGATTTAACTTAACCTAAACTGTTTTAATGCTAGATGGACAATAAGACCCTATTGGACATAATCCCTCTTGTAAATGTCATTTTAATTTTTTAAGATAATTACAATATCTGTAAATCTGATATTCCACATGTTGATTGAAAACTGTCTTTCAATGTGAACTAAATCGTAACATAGTTACATAGCTTGACAAAATTCAAGCTTTATTAACAACAACAAAAATATTGTGGAAGTCTAAGACTAGGGATCTCTTCCTCCATTGCATGAGTTTGGAGGAGATGCAGAGCTCTACACCGTTATAATTATAAATCCACTATGCAGCCAGAACAGTATGTTTAATTTCATTTTCTGCTTTTACACTTTTTACTTGAAAAGTAAGTTGGTTTCTGTTTCTCTTTGGTCAAATTTAATTCTCTGAGAAGTTTTATACATCAAAAATGACTTTGTCAGGCATTAGTAACATTTCATAGGTAATTTTGTTCCTGCAAGGCGAGTAATTAGATCTCAAACATAATATTTAGATAAAAACTACACCAAAAATTGAAGAAAATGAACATTAAGCATTTATTTATAAAGGCAGTAAGTTCAAGATGTGTGCTGCTTTTTGTCCTGTACAATGTCCATGCAGACATGAGCATTGAATAGTTCTGTAGCTGGAGTTTGGATCTGATTTAAATAAATATGAGCTATTTAGACTGATTTTTCAAAGCCAACTGACCCTGAACAAACTGGCCTAGGTAAGTCGTTGACTCGTTGTTTTTAAGTGTGGGGCCCAAACCCTACAAAATCACTAATTTTTTTTTAGAAAAAGAACGTCAAACCTATTCTTTCTTGTATTAACATAATTGCATGGTATTGTTTACCCTGTGCATATTTGTTGAAAGTATTAATGATCTGCATTAATATTGGATTTCATTTTAATTGTCTGAAATCTAGGATGTTTTGCTTGTGGAATGGAAAATGGGTTTAGAGTTTATAATGCTGACCCCTTGAAGGAAAAAGAGCGACAAGGTAAAGAGATTTGAATTAATACCATTGTCACTGCTGGTGTTTCTTTGCCAGATAATTGTTTAAAGACTTTTTTTGCCAGATGTAAATCCTCACTTTTAATATATTAATTTGTATTTTTTATTTGAAGAAAAAACATGGAGGGCTATGAAGACTTGTATCCCCCCAAATTGTGATATAATAGAATCTGTAAGAAAATAAAAATTAAAGTTGATATTATATGCTTTAAACCTTAATAGGATTTGAACTATAAATATATTGAGTTGGTAGACATTATTTCTTTTGTACTACAATATGACCAGCCTAGCACCAGTTTTGCAAGTCTCCATACAGGAATATCAAAACCTTTTACCTAAAATGATTAAGCCTCTATCACAGAGACCTATCATAGCCTACAAGAAGAATAAATCTCCCAAGGACCTCTTGGTTAAGACGAAAATCTCATCTGTATCAGATAACCCTTAAATGCCCTCATCTTCATTTGGTAGACTAATGGGTTTACTACTAACTCTTAACGATACTTTTTCAGGTTGTGCTTATTTTAACCCATACCTAATATCTATGTGTGTTACATATTTGCCACATATTTATCTTCACAATTTACATTTTACATGTATTGCCTTTTCCCGAGATGCGCCTTTAGATTATCCAGAACAACTCGAGATTCAGGTCTATCTAGAAACTTGTCTCTAAGAATTGATCTAGAACTTGAGATGATTTATTGACTTTAATTAGTCGATATCCCTGTGCCAGTGTGATTACTCTTGACAAAAATATTTTGAGTTCTGTAACATGTTCCTGTTTCAGACACTGGCCAGTTGTTTTAAAACAGGCTATACTCTGAAATGGCCCTGCTGCTACCGAGTGGAGCGGCATCGGACAGCCAATATGTTGTTTTTCGTGCTGTAAATATATTGTGGTGTCTTCTGTGTTGCGAATTTCCAGCATCGTTCAGGGGTGGTTTCCTTCACCCATTGGGCTGGCACGCCTTCATATGAGTGAAATAACCTTAAGTATGGCGTAAAACCCCAATCAGAAGAACAAATGTTTTAATACATATAAATCTAAACTAAAATTCTTTAATTCTGATCAGATTTTGCAGATGGAGGTATTGGTCATGTCGAGATGTTATTTAGGTGTAATTACCTGGCATTAGTAGGAGGTGGTAAAAATCCCAAATATCCTCCAAATAAAGGTATGTGTTTATAGTTATCAATGTGTATGGATTTCTTTAAAGCGAGTTTGTCAAATGTTTTCAATGTTTCAGTGTCATTGCAAAAAAAAAAAAAGTGTCTCGCATTTTATTTGATATATGCTGCTATTATTGTGGTCCAAAACATGTGTGTTATTTATTTTATGTAAATCTTATATCAGCTTTTGTATTATTTGTCAACAAACATGTACATTTGATTGACTTAAGTTGAAATACATGTAAAAGTTTATTATGAATATTAATGTTTAAACACATGCGCAATTAGCTGGGTTGTTTAAGTTGAAAGTATTTGGTTTATCAATGTATGTTTTTGTAGGCAAAATTGATACACTTTCCAGTGGATTCTTAAAATATATGCTTTCCAGTTATCGCTTGTGATTGGTAAAGTTGAAATTAATATATACTTTGCAAATGAAATACATGATATACTTTGCAGTTATGGTGTGGGATGATTTGAAGAAGAAGCATGTGATAGAATTAGAGTTTTCATCAGAAGTGAGGAGTGTTAGGCTCAGGAGAGACAGGTACTGGGTACAACTCAGTTTATTTTCTTTTCTGTTTCCCCTTTCAAACAATGGAAAACTTTTATTCAGGTTTGGCTAGAAAGGCAAATTATTTTTGTTTGTATCTGTGTTTGTGAGTAATTTTACAGAGTTTAATCTTTCTTTGTCATAACATTAGAATCACCAGTAATATAGACCCCCGCTAAATCTGCACACCGTTTATGATTCAATCTCCACAACTTTAATACTCTGACATAGGTGAATGTTAGAGTAATTACACTACAAGAAAAATTCTAATACCAATATGAATTAAATTTATCGTACAGATTATAACACTTTATTATTTTTTATTACAGATTGTTCTTTTTCATTAGACCATTTAGTTCATTCTTAATTTGTGTTGCATATTTTTTAGTTATTTACTGGCGGTGAAATTTTTAGCTGGTAACACTTTGTTTTTCATTCGTACATACTCTGATGTGGATCATGTCGAAGTTTGCCACTTTCACATCTTATAAATGGAAACACTATTAACAAAGCACGATTTATACCATAACCGTGTCTGTACGTTTGAAAACGTAGCTTAAGGCTATGTGACTGATATTCTTTATAATTTATATTATGAGTTCTGATAAGTTTAAGGCATTTTTTTTTCTTCTCGTTACCTTATGTCTGTATCTTGTTTAAGCGGTATTTAGAAGCTGGGTACATTACAGAAACATGACTAACATAGATAATCAATATACCCAGAAGTTGAAAATCCATCTTACTCCTGGTTTCTTATATTGGTGTTTCTTGTTTCAGAATTGTAGCGGTGCTAGATGCAATAATCAAAGTTTATACATTTACTCAAAACCCTCAGCAGCTGCATGTATTTGAAACTTGCCAGAACTCAAAAGGTTTGTAATACCTTTACTTTAATTGATTATTATTGTATTTATGTATGTCATAATCTTACAGGACAGTAGTTTACAAATAAGATATTGAAGGGATTGGAAAAACGTTAATACACTGTGAATAAAAAAAAAGAGCGAGCCATTTTGACATTTACTTTTACTGTTTTTTGTACTGTGGTGTTTTGCCAGTGTTTAGGATGGTTTCCTTTTACATATTGGCCTGGCATGCCGTCATATGATATGAGTGAAATAACCTTAAGTACCTCGTAAAAAACCAATCATATAAACTAACAAACAGATTTAAGAAGGTCTTTGTGTAGCCTGCTAAGCAAGGCAGCATTTCAGATCAAAGCGATTTGTCCAGCTGTCTGCCTGTCACACACGTAACAGGTAACACATTTGTTTCTTTTTCTTCAACCACTCTAGTTTTTGTTTGAGGGTTCTCCTGTGGTATTTCTTTGTCTTTAGTGTTAACAATCACTGTCAAACAAGTAAGAATCCGCACCTTGCAAATAAATACACGAAACTCATTACGTTTTCTTTTGTTTGAATCCTGTTACTGTAGGTTTATGTGAGTTGTGTCCCAATGGTAACAATTCGCTATTGGCCTACCCAGGCAGAAAAACAGGTCATGTACAGCTGGTGGATTTAGCCAACACAGAGAAATCCCCGGTAGATATCACAGCCCATGAGGCTCAGCTCAGCTGTATAGCTCTCAACTTACAAGGCACACGATTAGCTACTTCGTCAGAAAAGGTAATAGGATAACAGTCTTCTAGTCATAAAATCAAGCCTCCACCGAAAAAATAATAATAGTACCAATATCAGAAATGATGATAATAATTAATATACTATTGTAAATTGTTACCTGTGATACCACCTATGTATGGTAAGAGTGAAATAAGTGATGATGATGATGATGTTAAATGGATCCTTGTTAGTGTAAATTTTACAACTTCAACATTTAACTTGTGTTGACATATAACAATTTCTAATTAAGCTGTTTGCAATATGTTATTTTGATGTTTGAATTTCACTTCTGGTTAATTTTGGAATAGACAGAAAACGGTCCTATGTATTTCTCAAGCCTTGTATTCCTCAAACTCAAATATTGTTTTGTTTTTATTGATTTTACAGGGTACATTGATAAGGGTATTTGATACATCTACTGCCACACAGTTACATGAGCTAAGACGAGGGGCTAACCATGCTAATATTTACTGGTAAGAATCTTTACATCTCTAACAGGTATCTTGGGAAACTTTTATGAACCTTAGTTTGAATTTTTTTTCAATGATTTTACTGTTTTGTTTAGGCTTTTTGCCCTGGAAATTCTACGCTTAATGTTTTTTTGCTCTCTGTTTGCCTTGTATGATTATTTTTAAAGCTGTAATGGTGATATGCAGTTAGACGATACTTTTGACAGCACTGCCAGGTTCTTGGTACACCAGCAAGCTAGGACAAACAGGAACCTCACAGCATTCTAAAAACACCACCAGTTGGTTAACTAGTTTAAACTGGCAATAAATGTGTTGTGTAAACACTGACAAAAAAAGATTAGTTTTGCACATCAATTTTGGCGGGCTGAGAAAGGAGAACTTTTATCCATATAATTTTAGTTGACCTTTTCTTTGCCAATGAACTAAAAAAAAAAAATCTGATCCTGATCAAAGCTCCGACAATCCAATATTTGCCTGTGTAACCACAGCTATAGTTTGTTGCCAGCATAACATCAGTGGGCAGCTTCTTTCACACATTCGAGTAGCACCATCATTCTATTAGTGACATTAAATAACTTAATGACAAAGTCTCATACCAAACGCACCCAAAATTTGGATTTTTCAACTAATTCCGTTTGCCTTGATTTTTACAAGATTTGATGTTTGTTCAAAACTTAAAACAGTCACGTTAAAATAAAAATTAATCATGGGGTACAAAGCTTGTATGGACCAGGAGAAATCTAGTAGTTATTCGATTGTAACGGAAGGAGGGCTGACCATATTTGCTCACAAAGACTTTGATCCAGCCGCAGTGAATGACCTTGTTTGTAACGAGCCAACATTTTTAACTTTGTGGGGCGTGGCTAACAGGGTTGATTGACTCAGAGCGACGTCGTTACATCAAAGTGTGTCTGAGGTGTGACAGCAGATTGACACATTTCCAAATAAAACTTCCAGCAGAATATCAGGTTTTTTGTTGCTTTAAACTACCTTCAAATCTGGGGGTAGAATTAACGGAATATCTCTTACTTTTTGATAAAATATATATAATTCATGTGATAATGTGAAAACACAAATACATAATTTTTGGGTGCGTATGTGACTTTAATCAACTGGCGCAGTAGCCATTATAAATATTTTTGTATAAATGCCTCCACCGGGATTCAAACTCGGGTCTCTGGCTAGCAGGGCCAGCGCTCTAACGGACTAAGGTACAGAGGCTCACGGTAGAACTAAAAAATTTGTTATCCAAGTAACAGGTTTAGATAAGTTAAACAATGGTGTTCGTAATTGTGCCACAGACTACACATTTAGCCATAAAAAAAACAACCTATTATATAATGGCTACTGCGCATGACACACCAGAAAGATGTTACGTCGCTTTTTTACTGCATGAGAGAACACAATTTCATGACAGTGAAGACAAAATCTCTCCGGGATCACACAAAATAAATTTTAGCAAGAAGGCAAATTTGAGTGGATCGAACACAAAATCTTGCATAGAGAACATAAAATATGTCGGTCTGAGAAAGTATTCACTTTCGTTTTCTAAAAAAAAAACATGCTGGGAGATCTTATGATACGCTGGCAGAAATCAGTCACCATACCTATCTCCGGTACCTTTGGTCCACTCTAATTATCGCCTTTAGTGTAATGACAGACCATTTTTCACCCCAGGTAGATTATTTTCAGCAGACAAGCGGGCATTGTGTGTTGTAATTACTATATACTGTTAACACAAAAACGAAGAAAACAGCTGAATCGGAAAGTAGGGCATAATGTTATCTTCCAATATTTCTGCTATAACGTTATGTCGACTCTTATAAAACGAAGTAGGCTTATGTAAATGGGCTTTCTCCTAGTCTAAATGTTGTTATCCTGTTTGCAGTTTCGTGCAATGGAGTTTTTCTTTCCCTTTGGGCAAGCATACTTTCAAGAAAGTGTTATAAAGTATGTATAAAATCTTGGTTTCCTCCACCGATTAGATTAGCATGCAGTCATACGAGTGAACGAACATTAAATACAGCATAAAACCCCAATCAAACAAACAAACAAACCAAAAATCACCGCTGATGCTGGCAATGAATTTATGATTATTGAAACCTAAAGTAATTGACCAATTATTTATGCAATGATTTATTCTGTGTTTCAGTATTAATTTCAACCAAGATTCCACCCTACTTTGTGTCTCCAGTGATCATGGTACAGTTCACATCTTCTCAACAGAAGACCCAAAGAGAAATAAACAATCTAGGTTTGTTTGGAAATTGTGATATAAGGAGATTCATTCTATAAAAATGGGAGCTTCTTGTGCCCTGGTGCTCTCTTAGCTAAGGGGCATCAGGAAGCTGATTTGTTCTGGAGTCCTGTTATATGTCCTGTCCTTATTCCATGTCGTCTTTGTCATTTGCCAGTGTTATTGAGGGTTGTTTCCTTCAGCTAACGGACTGGCACGCCGTTACATGAGTGAAATAAATTACGGCTTAAAACCCCTATCAAACAAAAATAACATTAAAATGATGCCTTCTGCCGAAGAGCTTGTATTTCAGTTGTCATAATAAGCACTGGCGGAATGTTTTCTTTCCAATCAAGCTAATTCCCAAAGTAATTTTCAACTTTTTAGGTTGTTTGTTGCTGTTTTCTTGTTTAAAAGAACCGCTGTCATATACGTGATATGTACTTTAGGTTGACGTTAAACACCAATCAGTCAATCAATCCAACATCCATTGAACTATTTACCAACTGGATATAATAATACCCTAAATGCTCGACAAATTCGACCCCCTTTGCAACTCGTAAAACTGCATTTTATGCAAAGGTAAAAAGTGTAGACAGCCAATTTTGACATTTGTATGAAGTTCAGACTTTAAATTACCAGAAAATGGTAAAAGTTTTAGTCCCAAATTCACACTTAAACATTCAATAAATTACTTAAAGTTTGTGTCCTTAGAGGTCGAGTTTGTTGAGAATGGGTAATTGAACATCCTATTCACTGTCATTGTCACCCTCTGACAGTGGACCATATGAAAGCGTATATTTCCTATAGTATGTGACATAGTTATCATTATTTATGGAGAAGAGAATAACTAGTCATAGTTAAGTGTCACTGTTAATTGCTCAGTTGATTGAGCATTGGACTGATCAGTCGTCTTTGTACCTGGAATATGCTCAAACCCCTGGGACCGTGTCTACATGTATGTGAGGAAAGTTTTCTGGTAGCTACGGAGATCAGAGGGTGATCTGGACAAGGTTTCGTCTTGTTTTTCCACTATAGTAAGTTGCATGCACCTGCAACGGAAAGTCGTCATTTACTTGAAATAATCTGGGTATGATGTTAAACACCACTCAAATAAAATATAATGAACACATTCAATAATTGAGTAGTTCTAGCTGTGTATCATTTTCAATTAAAATGTATACTTTATCAGTTAATGCTGATATAAAACAACTCAGCAGAAAGCAGGTGTTCACAAATTTTACAAATGTTTTATAATTTTCCCTTCTTCCAGCTTGGCCTCTGCCAGTTTTTTGCCCAAGTATTTCAGTTCAAAGTGGAGTTTCTCCAAGTTCCAGGTTCCTGGTGGGTCTCATTGTGTGTGTGCCTTTGGTTCCGATCCCAATGCTGTTATAGGTAAGCTGTGATAACAATTTAGCAGGTGGTTAGAGCTTCCTCTGGTTGGAGCTTCCTCTGGTTGGCTTCCTGTGGTTGGAGCTTCCTGTGGTTGGAGCTTCCTCTGGTTGGCTTCCTGTGGTTGAAGCTTCCTGTGGTTGGAGCTTCCTCTGGTTGGCTTCCTGTGGTTGGAGCTTCCATTGGTTGGCTTCCTGTGGTTAGAGTTTCCTGTGGTTAGAGTTTCCTCTGGTTGTAGCTTTCTCTGGTTGGCTTCCTGTGGTTGGAGTTTCCTCTGGTTGTAGCTTTCTCTTGTTGGCTTCCTGTCGTTGGAGTTTCCTCTGGTTGTACCTTTCTCTGGTTGGCTTCCTGTGATTGGAGTTTCCTCTGGTTGTAGCTTTCTCTGGTTGGCTTCCTGTGGTTGGAGTTTCCTCTGGTTGTACCTTTCTCTGGTTGGCTTCCTGTGGTTGGAGCTTCCTGTGGGTGGAGCTTCCTGTGGTTGGAGCTTCCTGTGGTTGGAGCTTCTTGCGGTTGGTGCCTCCTGTGGATGGAGCTTATCCTTCCTGTGGTTGGAGCTTCCTGTTACTCTCTAAAGGGCTCCTGGGGAATTAGTTTTCTTATGGTTTCATGTTTTGCTACATGGGTCAGGTGTGTCCTGTATTGTTTGTTGCCAGGGATGTAGAGAGTGATTTCCTATGTTTATGTACTACAGTAACAATTATGTACGTCAGTGGTCTCAAGGGCCCTTGTTTCATCATCATAATAACACTGTGTATCTATAGGTTCTGTACATGTAAGTCTTGTTCACTTCTGCTTTACTTCTGGGTTCACCTTCGAAACTGTGGCATTCTGTTTTGATAATTGAACTTTCTGAGTGATTTTTCTATTTCTTTTGATTCAGTTTTAGGAACGGACTGGATAATTATCACCTTTTTAACTTCTCATTTGATGTTATATCTAAATAAAAAAGTAGCATGTACCCGGAAGTGGAAGGAATCTCGTGAAATCCCTTTCATCACATGACGTGACTTACAGGCCCTATTGTCTGTTTGTTATCAAAGGAGGCAATTCCTCTTCCCATCATCGATACCCTTAAGAGTGTTATTTTTGTAAGAGCTGATTGAATTTCTAAAGAACTTTACTTATATACTTATCACAAAAGAATATTTGTTGTTGTTTCACAGATGTGTGGCCATTTATTTTCTGGATTAAAATACATTTACTCTTTTTAAAGCTTACTTTAAATCTGGTCTTATGAAATAAACTGTTTTTTGTTTAATAATATTGTTATTGATTCTTTGATAATATATAAATGTTTTAAAGAATTGTAATAGCAGCTTTTTTTTTTCATTATGATTTTCTTTTGTTATCTATTTTATGATCCCATATCAAAACAACTCTTGAAGTCTGAAAATTTATAAATTTGTTGCTTCCTTTTTTTTCCAGTTATTTGTGCTGATGGGAGCTATTACAAGTTTGTCTTTAACAGTAAAGGGGAGTGTACTCGGGATGTTTATGCTCAGTTCTTAGAAATGACAGATGATAAAGCATAGTGTGATATCAGCTGATCAATGGTGCTTTCTTCCCGTCAAACCCTCCATTATTGTATCCATACTTTCATCCAAACAAAATTCATAGTATCGGTACGTTGACCAATGGTTGTGTGAATCAACTTTGATATTTCTTTCAAATAAACCTGAGACAAGAGAACTCTGTAGGGTGAAGAGTCTAGACAGAGAAGAGCTTAAGAGGTCAGACAATATCCAAAAGAAGTGGAAGTTGGAATCATACCAATCCTTGATCAGTTCTTTCAAGGGAGATAACCATGTTTCATACCAAGAGAGAACCCCATAACCCAATTTGTGTGTGCCTCTGGGTCAGATAGAAAGCAAAGCATATAAGTGCATGTGTTGTATATAAATTGTAATGTGATCATTATTCTGTGAAAAGAATTTCTCAAATTTTGTGATTGTATGGATTTCTTAGCCTACCTGTGCATTCTCATTTAATTTGGATCAGTTTGGTTCCATCATTTTTGGTACATCAATTAACTTTGATCTAAGACCAGTTTAAGCCACCTTAAACTAATTCCTTGGATATTTAAAAACCCGAAATGAGACAAGATGTGGAGATCAGCTTTGTCATTGACATTAGGCATGGAATAAAGACTAAAACGATGATTGTCATTCTGTTCATTGTGTACCTGATATAATGCTTATAAAAAGGGACTGTACTAAAATTTCGATAAGCTTGTCTTTTTGTGTATATTTTTACTGCTTAGTGGAACATAAAACTGTTTCACATTTGTCTTCCTCATACTTTGTTGTGAATGTTATTCAATCATTCAATATTGAGTTCTGATTAAGCTATGAATTTTCAATGTCCTGAATCTAAATGTATAATCTTATCTATACAAATATTCAAACTTTTCAAAGAAAGTTAAACAAATAGCAGTACAAAGAGGTGATATAGTTTTAATTAGCAAACTTCCTATATATATATAAATATAGGAAGTAATGAGTACTGCTGTGTGCTAAAATATTTGTTAGCTTTATTTCAAATTTGACACTTCATTTAAAAGCAGTCT
>JAVFBZ010067232.1:0-21026 GCA_032466195.1 Katharina tunicata | reverse complement strand
AAAGTATTACTGGGAGCCACGAAAATTAGGAGAATCTCCTGCGGGTCATCATAGCAAATTGTACCATGGATGTAGGCCAACAGCTAAAGGAAAGCAATCCATACCTTCCTTAACGTTTAACACTGTGAAGCAGTAAGAAGTCTGCTCCCGACAAATGTGTCAAAGCCACAATTATTCCAGGAAAATAGTTTTGTCCAAGAATGAAGAATACGAAGGTAAAAGTGTCATTTCTGTCTGTTGCGTTCATTAGATAGGAGGCCCCCGACAACAAACTCATTTGCAAAAGCGACAGTCTGGGAATTATTAGAGCTGTGCATCTTTTAGACTATTACACTGTCTGTCATAGGAGATAAGAATAAACACGGACTGTGAAGTCGTCCTTCATAAATCTCAAACAGTAACACAATACACACCGGGTCTGAATGTTCGTATAGTATTTATTGGAGTTATGCTAACCATTATGGCAGACTACACAAACAACACAATTCCTTCAACATTTAAAACCAAACTTTTATCACAATTAACGAGAACCAAAGTGAATTACATTTTATTATCAAGGCTGAAGAATTAGATTAAATGTAATTGAAGGTATTTTATGAATCAACAAGGAAAGCAGCAGAAGGCCCATAAACAATGATAATGGTATTTGAAATGCATGTGTAAGACGGATTAGTTATATTATAGGGGATTCTGCATGGACTAAGTAGTATTCTACATGACTCAGCAATTGTGACATGGGAGGGTGTCTCGTGACAATTTATTAACTGGGTTTTTGATTGGTCAATTCCCGGATGCCCTGTGCAATAACGAAACACAAAGTCTCGTGGCAATCGGCTGAATCTCATGGGATGTTCTAATGTTGAACAGCAATTATTTACTACACACCAGCTTTAACATGTAAGTTAAATAATGGCTCTTAAAACATGTCATTTTCACACAGGGTTATAAATAAATAAATTTCAGACTGGATAGGCGAAAAGATGCCGGGATTAAACCGGACAGGCTTTATTAAGTAAAACGAAGACAAATTATCGCAATGTTCAAATACTCTATCAACTTTCGTCGCTCCGTAGACACTATAATAATATAATCAAATTGATATGCGGAAAAAAGTGCATCGTTCCAATGTCAGGAAGAGCTGTGGCTGTTCATAGGTTTTTTATGTACCGAATCAATATATTTATAGATTTATTAACTGAGCGACCACAATGGGTGGATATAAAACTGAAATTCGTGTTGAAATATATGCTCATAAAATCTACTTCAATAAATAAAGTAGTGCATCTGATGGCAGATCCGACATGCTGTAGCATTTGGCAAACTGAAAGCAGATTCAATGGATCAATTACAGCTAAGCGTCATACACAAGGGCATTTCATTAATATATATTGTTTACGCAGCATTTAGAAGCTGTGAACATAACAAAAACATGACTTCATAAACCATGACGTCGCTTGTTATGTCATGTATATGTCGACTTGTTGTTGTAGACACATAGTACATTCCACTTGGCGATATTCGTATCCTCTATTAAACTTAGGCCATAAAGGCTATTCAGGACCCACACACGGCTTGGAACCTCGATGTTTTATTGACGTGGATTCACCGAACCTTGGCGCTATCCACTGAGTCAATGCCTCTCACTGATTCCATTGAGGCTAGCTGGTTATGTAACTAGACACTTAAAGGATTTGGGGTTCACGAAATTTATTCTCACACTCTGGGTGGAGATTTGCTTTTAATCAGAACAGGACAAACTATTCGACAACAATGCGGAACTATTGGTCAACATACATGTATATATATTTTTATAAATGTAGAGACAGAAAATTTTACTTGGGTCCATCGGGATTCGAACTCGGGTCTCTTGCTACCAGGGCCAGCATATATACGTTACAATATTATAGAGCTCCGTGGCAGTAATTATTTACAGTTACAGACTTGGATTTACCGTTTGTTTCTGAGCATGGCCTTTGACGTGTGTTGGCAAGAAAAAGGTTTTATGCCTTTGATCAGACACAGAGTCGGAAATTGGACAGTTGATCTTGTGAAAAGCTGCACGGGAGTTGCCGTATCGTACAGATATTAGTTTAGGTTTAATATTTATGTTGGACGAAGCTGAATGTAATTTTCTTTGTGGAAACAGTAGTACATACTTGAATGTAATATGTCCTTAGCACCGTGACTCAGTTTCATCTTCTGACGGCGAGCTTACGTCTGTACAGTACATTTTCCTTAATGGTTAAATGTTCTTTGTGTAAGTCAAAAATCCAGGTCATTAACGGGCACTTTTGTTGGATGAAAACTAGACAGAAGCCCGACAAATTCAGACATTGCGCTGTGCTGTTGTGGCTTACTACACCGGTATCTCGGTTATTAAAATGTAGTATAAAGTAGATTTGTACAGGTTATTGCATATAAAAAAAATACCCAAACAGTAAAATGTTTATGCATTCTGCCTCTTTATTGCTGGCTTTAAATATACCTATCCATACGAGTCCACTAACCCTGACAGCTACTGTTCCGTTCGAAGATGGTCTCTTGAAAAATTACGTTTAATAGAAATTCAACAAGACCAAAATGAAACGTCCAGCCTTCTGACGTTTTGACATTAACTCTCTGAAGACCACACTAATAAAATGACAGAAGATCGGAACTGACCTGCGTACGTCTCTAATTATACATCGATTTTTGGTCTGTTTGATGTGACATTGTGTGTCAGCTAATTTATTTGGTGGTGGAACTATTGACAATGATGGTGGGGGAAGGGGGGCCTTTCAGAAGATACTTGAAAATAATTACGAAAGCAATGTCTTCGAGGTTAACCTAAGGCGGGCGCCAATTCTCTAACCATATTATGGAAATAAAGAAAGGTTTTAGACTGATAGATTTAGGCCTAACCACTTTATTCTCTGTTGTCCATAGTATTTCATTCAATTATTCTTGGGCACCGTTGTCGGTAGGGGTGTAGTAGTTTCATTTCGTTGGCAAATCATGGAAATGTGTTTATAATCGACTTCATACTACATTTTATCCCATCCGTTTCCAGATCATGCTATCCAGTGTGAATTACACTGATCTACAATAATTTCGGTTCATGAAGACATGTCGCAATACAAGCGAAACATGCTGGAAGCACTTGGATAGTCAAACCGATGATAATTGTTTTTAATTTTTAATTTATTCACCAGATGAGAAATATTAAAGTACAAGAAGAAAATGTAAACAATATACAAGCATTGAGCATTATAGAGGTAAAATAAAAAAACAAATATAAATTCAATTCGGAGAGAATAAACCTCCATTGGGTTTGTTCTATCCTGTAGCAAACAGAATTTTGGATTCATTACTTCTGAAAGTATAAAATATTTATTTGTTTTGTTTAGTATCACTTCGGATGAACTTTGAAATATAGCAATAGTTGGTCCACACACACAAAACAGACGAGGTTCATATAAGTTCCAGTAGAAAAGTTTTAACGCGGGATTTGAACAGAGAGGTACTTGGCAGTTGCTTTCAGCAGCGGAGGCAATTTGTTCCGTTCACGTGACCTTTGGATTCTTAAAGTGTCCAGAAAATGATAAATTTGTTCTGTACAACGGTTTGTACAAATCAAATGCAATGTTTCTAGTATTATGTCTATGAACTGTCAACTGCCTTAAGAACATGCTATTTATGGAGGATTGAAGAAAATGAATGTATTTGTGGACAAGAAGTAAGATTTGAAAGTGTTTTGTTGAGCTACGGGAAGAATATAAACATTTTAAAAGATGGGTGGTGTGTGTTCATATATCACGAAAAGCTCGTTTTGGATAACAACCAGGTTAGTGATAAAATTATTGTCCATATCAGGTTACAAGACTAGGTGAAAACAAGGTGATATTTTATTATCAATGTGTTTGATATAACTCACAACACAATGATTTCTTCCCACCAATATAATGAAAATGTGTTGTACACTTAAATTTTTCATCTCACTTTTCGTTCATGGTTGCCAGTTCTAAGACCTATTCTAACTTTCCTTGTTCCTATTCTTCCGTTAATTTTCCCGTTTAACGTTTCCAGAAAGTTGTAAATAATTGAGTCACGGATATCATTTCTCGAGTCCATTCCCCAAGTTTTTAGGGTCACGTTTCGATTAAGCCGCAGTTAAGCTGCCATTGTTCAATAATCTCCTCTAGGATAAGCCAAAGCAATGCAATTGCACGAACAAAAAATTAGTGTTCCCAATTGAAAGCTGAATGTCCCACCCAAATGTAATAAACAAATTTTAAAAAGTTTAGTGTTTTTACCTGCTGCTGAAAAATGGCAGAATTCTCGAAATGATGAAATCTCGCCCAACTCGCTACTTCTGTTCTTGTAAAGATTATACACATCTCTAATTTTGATGGTAACTGGCAATTTTGCAGCCCGGTTGTATTGAATAGCCAAGTGATACTGTCAACTCTGTTAACATTATTTCTAGTGGTCCTGCGTTAAAGGGCACCCATAAAAGTCGTGTCGTACAAGGACGTGATCGTGGTATTAGTTTTCGACATTAATCCTCATTTATCCTTTCCGGGGAGAATGATAAAACATGTGAGGACAAAAAGTTTGACGGTAACACGAGTGTTAGAACATTAGTGCATTTCGACAGCAAATTGCAAAGCGAAAGTAATAACACCATGAAAGTGATTGTCGTGCTTAATTTCAAATGCATCTACCTTTTGTTTGGACTAAGAACGGGATACTGAAACTTTAAGACAATGGCTTAGTAATTAGCCTTCCAAAAAGGATAACATTTTAATATTATCATTTAATATTAGCTAATTCATAAAAATCATTCACACATTCACTAGTTTTACAATTTTGAGGTTTTTCAAGTATTTATATGTCAGACCCACAAAGTAATGTGCTAATTGACAGTTTCCATTGACATTAATCTTGATTGCGTTTCCATGGAAACACAGGAGCCATTAACACAATGACGTAACTGTTATAAAGGAGACCAACATCACCCTGTTTCCATTTGTCAGATCAGTCCAGGATAATGATGATCTATGTTTGGTAACGGTTCTTTCTAAGGTATCATACTTTATTTGAAACAACAAGTAAAGCTTCCGGAAGTCGAGTTGCAATTTTGAATCTGCTTCATTCTATCCTGTCTATTAGGGCCTTGTATTCTCAGTTTTCTATAATACGTATATTGCCATCAAGATATTGCATGGCAACTAATACCCACGGTTATGTTGATGGGTGTCTCTTAAATATATTTTTAAATCCTCAGAATTGTTATCTTTTATTAAAATGATAAAGAGTATATTGCAGGAAAATATATGTTGCATAATGTTAAAAAGGAGCAGACAGACAAATGCTTGTTTGTTTGATAGGTGTTTAACGTCATACTCCAGACTATTTCCCCTATATGACTACATTATACTATCTTGTTTGAGTGGCATTTAGAAGCTGGGTAAATTACAAAGACATGACGACTGAGATGGATTTTGATATATATCCAGAAGTTGAAAATCCATCTCAGTCGTCATGTCTTTGTAATTTACATTATACTAATTGTTAATTTGCTGTGCCGATGTATGGTGGAAAATCTGGAAGAAACCTCTTAAAAACCACCCTGCAAACTCCGCAGCCGGAAAACTTCCCTTATATACCTACGGTTTACAGGGGGGAGGGGGGTCGAACCTATTCCGTGTACAGTGAAGGGGGCTCCGTAGAGAAGCAAATATATCGTCAGGTTATTGTTTATATTGGATACACCTCAGCATATTTACCGTGGAATGTTTTAGCCTTGCAGAATAATAGCATTGCGACTACATGTTAACACTGTGCAGAACAACCATGGCTCTTTCGTAAACTACGTTTTACTGGCTTCATCGGCGAACCTCTGGTCAATACAATGACAAAAAGCCTCGTGGGATGAACGTTCTCACGAGACAGTCAGATCGTTTAACACAAATTATTTGTTGCAAAACTGGTTTTCAGTCGTGAGTTTCGGATACAGCTAATTTCGTTACCGGTTCCAGCCCGAAGACCGGATTCAGGACACCCAGAAATAGATATTGCAGGAAAACTCGCGATTCACTCAGAAGATGTAGCTATTCTCAATCCTTTAATTTTAAATATGTTTGACACAACAATAAACATAAATCTGTATCTTAACACAAAATACCCCCTGTAATAAAACGGATTGGTTTGCTGCTTGCTAGCTGTTTTTTGCTCCGATTTCCAATTCAATTTATCCACATCGCTTTGCATGGGACGAAGCATGTGAACAAATAGCAGACAGAAAGATAGTTATAGTCAATGGAACACAATAGTGCCGGGTCAATACATATAATTTCATTACACTTCGTGGTGCTGGAGGTAAACCGTTGTCCTCAATCTATTCAAATAAGGACAACTATATAAAGTTAGTTTTTACCGCGAACAAAGGTCGTCATTTGATTCCATGGTAAGAATCAACAGAGAAAATCAATAGATCAGGAAGCCATCCGCTAAAAGCTACTGACATATTGGTTTGGACCGCACGATAGGCCAACATAACTTAGATATTTTCTGCCTCAGCCAAATATTGCACCAGACAGGCCGTTGTAACTTTTGTCCAGCTTATGCTGCATAGTTTTTACAACTTTTCAGCAGATATTAACCAGTCAGTAGGCCTTTGCCGGAGTAAACTCAGGTTTACTTTGTTGACAGACTATTATTCAAAAGTGTTATATTCGTCTTCGTTCAGTGTTGACACACATGCCATGCAAACTCGTTCATACATTGATTCTTGACCAAGCCTGATTGAATTGCAGGTTGATCCCACATAATCAGACATCCCATTGAATTCGTTATTGGTGAGAAAATATTGATTAGGAAATGACCTACCGGAAGAAAATCAACAAACTGAAACGAAATCAACAAAATGGTCGTCCTCCAGTGTTACACTATTGAAAATAGCTATGCCTTTTCTTCCATAAGCATGAATAAGTTGACGAATGTTTGTAGAAATTGATGGGGACATTTTTAAAGCAATGCACGTTTTAAAGGCAATCGTCTGACACTCATCTGAAACATCTTAATTCTCGCATGTTTTGTTCGTGTTGTTGTTGTCTTGGAGTTTAAAATAACAAAACGAGAAGGTTTCTGAGCGACTGAGCAACTATACTAATCATAGTGCTCAGTCGATCAAACACTTTCCCATTTTGTTATGTTATACGCCATGACAACAACAACACAAACAAAACATGCGTGAATGAATATGTTTCAATTGACTGTTTCTTTTTTAATCCCCCGGTGTTTTTTTAGGATGAAGTCAAGCAAGGTGAAAAAAAAAACCCAGAACGAGGTCATTGCTAAAGAACGAAGCTTTAGTCTGCGTCACAATGTTAAGTAATGCTTATCTGTCAGTGCGTGGCCGGTATACTCCACTCTCTTCTGTTAAGGATCTTTATTGTATAAAAGATATATTTTCTTTGATGTCTTTGAAAGAGTTCAGATTAGTCAGTTAGTCCATATTTTGATTCTTGTCTGGGTAGTTGATTTGCGATTGTACAAACTTAATTTGATTTTGGACACCGAAAGTAGTGAAGTTTCGGTTGTTGATGGTTGTGTGGGTCACGAGTTGAAAACCAAGAATAGCAAGTTACTAAGCATGGCCTCTGATGTGATTTGGCAAAATGTCTGCAAATCGGGCCCATCTAAAGCATTGATCGGTCACAAAATCGGAAATTGGATCGTCGATCCTTGAGGTACATGTACACGCGAGCTGTCGTTTCATACAACCATAAAACTTATCCATCTGTATTCAATATTTAAGTTGGACATAGCTGAATAGTCGTTCTTTGTATAAACCACGGCATATTCGTAAACTAAAGACGAACACTAATATCAAGTTTCTTTTATTGATAGTGATCACGTGTCTACACTACGAAATCGGCCAACTCCATAGAGTATACTTTTGACAAACAATGAAACAATACTATTTATTATTAGGTATTTATTAACAATTTTATTGCGTATTTGTGTAATCCACGACTATTTTACTAAGAAATCCAAAGAACAACAAGAAATAAAGACACACAAAGAAATCAATACGGCCGGCCGTATTAAAAGAAATTATCGACGTTTTACGTCTTATTTAAGGTTATTTATAGAACAAAATATTTCACTCAACCGGACCTTCGTCTAAATGAACATATTTAAAAAATAATGGATTTTTTTTCGAGAAAGTCAGTTAAATCAGACAAATGGAATCCACGTGTACAATGATTTATTGCGTCCGGCCTACAACTTTTCAATCTGCAAGAAATTGTGAAGACAAGTAGAAACGTAAACAGCATGAAAGAGTCCGAATCAATGAAACGAATTGCTCAATTGATAACTCGTACATTCCTGGGAATAATAATGGCGTGTTTACACATCGAGGAAGAAAGACCTTCCAGCTTTCAACCGTGCATTAAAACCACGGGGAAATTGAAAAGCATCAATGGTAATACAAAAGATTTGATTGATTGATTGATTGATTGATTGATTGATTGATTGATTGATTGATTGATTGATTGATTGATTGATTTGGGTTTAATGCATTGTTAAGGATATTTCACCTATATGATTGCTATGTACTCTGATAGGTAATAGCCTTAATCGCCCAACTATAAAATGTGAAGTATTTGACCATATTGGGAAAATAATGTTCTTCCGGTGCTAAGAAAAGACAGCATGACAAGGCTAATATTATACTGTCCTTGGCCAGAGGACAATGCAAAATGCAGAGTACGTAGCTTAGGGATCATTGATAGGTCAATTTACCCTAAGATGTGCATGATTGTGAAAAAGGGAAGTAAAGTGGTCTTGAAGGCAGAATTAACAGTTAATAATAAATTGGATGAACAACAATAGTAATAGTATAATGTATAGTTAATCAGGGAGAACAACCAACGGATAAGTTGCAAAGGAACATGCACGCTCTACACAGCAACGAAAACCAAAGTGCTTCTTTATCTTAATCCTTTAACGTATGTGCCTTGTCAGTTATTTGTTTCAATTCCTACGGATTTGTATCATTTGGAAGTTTAGGATATCAATCTTTTCAAACGTTTCACACCGGCTTACGATACATGTATGTTTTTTAAAATCAACTGCCACAGTCAACACCATCAACTTTGTTACAGGAAGAGATATGGTAAACCAACCAAGGATGGAATGTGATTGACAATTATCTTATATTCGTTACCAGAGACAAGCATAGAAATATATAAACACAGGTAACTCGATGTCGTATCCCTGCGTCTTTATAGGCATATTTCACAATAAAAGAATTGCAGCTAAACAGATACTTGCGGAAATAAAAGTATTTTGTCAGCAAAATGCATTCACACTTTTAACTCGTTACCTAATCATTTCCTTTACATATGTAAATCTGGTCACACAAGTTATTACAAAGACAATTTTGTGACGTATGTGTTTTGTCATCACACAACGTTAATTTCAAAACCTTTAAATTTTTCGGTGTCGATTATATCAATCCATTTAAATACTTTACTCGGGAGCTTATATCTACTCTTTGTTATGCAAATCTAGTCTCCAAAGCCACCATAAGAATTGTACCAGACAAAAGATTCCCTTAAACAGAAGAACCCATCTTGTTAAGCTGTCTAGTCCATTGACGTCTCCATTGTTACGTTACTGTTCCTTTCATCATTGTTACGTAAGATTTCTCTTGCAATATGATTTTTTTTCCCACTTGCTGTATTACAATGAAGGCACGTCTAAATGATTCAAGGACAGTTCTAGAAACAATCTTCCACGATTCGTCCACGCATGCTTCTTGTGTTTGAGTCAATTTCAGATTCCTCAGTAACCTACCCAAATGTTCAAAATCGACAAATTAAAGGACGACATTTTCAGAGGTGCATTTTCCTATCATAAAAAAAAAACAGAGAAGAGGAAACATACAATTGGACAGTTATACGGCGTATATCACTCTATAAGTATTCTGGTCAGATTGATTATCCAACAGATTTCCATCGACCTTCTGCCCAGTGCTAATATTTATCTCAAACGCGATGTCTTCTTGTAATACAACTGTATTTCCGATGACACATAAAAGGTTCATCGATTTATGCTTAGTAATAATATTTTCTTTGCATTGACAAATTGGGCCAGTCAATTGATACAATTATTCCTGATCAAAACCCATCTCCACATCGACACGGAACTCCTGACATAACCACAGTGAATTTATCAAACAAATATAGCGTTCTTTACGATCTGGACCTTGTCAAGTCTTGTCCAAAAAACACCCGAGAGAAGATAGATCTTCTGTGTTACACCATTATCAGTGGTCGAGTTTTGTTTGTGATCTTGAAAGATATTGCCGAAATTGATGGGAAGCTTTGATGGAAATACTGGTGACCACAGCGGGTAACGGTCAGCTGAAACATCCTCAGAGCCTAGCGTTTTTATTCGTTTGTTTTGTTGCCTTGCTGGGAGAACGTCTGAGAATTTTGGTCCGGACTCAACAACTGTAAGCGTTGGATTATAGCTGAATATCTTTGTTTTAGGATCGGTTGGGTTAGTCAAGCAGACGGTAATAAATAAGACCACAAGTAGGTCATTGCTAAACTGTCATAATGCAAAAGTATGTAACCTTACAAGTACACGTAATTATCTTCTTTTAAACATCTGTATTGTCTAAAGATTCATTTATTTCGATTGAAAGACATCAGATTCAGCGAAGTTACTCTTTATTTTGTTACAGTCTAGGTAGCTGATTTACGATTTTTCAAACTTCACCGAAAATAGTGTAATTTCCGTTGTAGTTAATGCTGAAGGTACCATTTTCCAACCCGACCCTTTGTTACTTCGCATGGCCTTGGATGTGAGTTGGCAATTGGTCAGCAAATTGGGTACATCTTAATCACTGATCCGACACATGATCGGAAATTGGATCCTGCGTTTTGAAGGAAAGGTTTACGAGGCTGTCGTTTTGTACAGCCATACAGTTTTCGATATATTTTGGACATAGCTAAATAGAACACGCTTTACATAAACCGCGGTTTATTCTTGAAAAGAATAAGGTGATGACACTTACGCCGGGTTTGCCTTGCAAAATAACCTTGCTCTCGAGGCAGGCAGTTTATGTTGTCAATGGTCGATATATATGGATAGCCAACGATTATCTGATTGTGTATTTTTCTTGACCACCAATGAAACATTTTTTAAATGTAAATGTAAAGAAATAATTATGACATCAAAGATCTAGAAAAAACCCAGCTTTGAATTTGACACAATCGCACAAATACCAGTTTCTGTGAGGTTTGTAGCGTTTGCAAAATATGATCGAAGTTTTACGCCGTACTTAAGGTTATTTAAGAAACAAGCTATTTCACTCATATGACTGTGGAAACCATATACTTTCTTAATGTATGACGACATGAATGTTCCTCTAGACTTTGTGCTAGTGTTGCGCTAAAGCGACAGCTGTTTGTTTGAATTGAGTTTTACGCCGTACATGTAATTAACGTTATTTCGCTCGTATGACGGCGTGCCAGCCCATTTGCTGAAGGAGACCTTCCTAAGCGACACTAGCCAACGACATCAACAAGCCGTCAAACAGGAACCTAAGCAAAGTGACTTCTTGAAGACCCTTAGCCCAGAGACTTCTAGGACACAGGAAGCTGCCGTCATCCAACTAGCCAGGAGGTTATCACGACATAATAATATAACCATCATTCTAGACTACCGGTGTCATGTACAAAGGCTTCTAATATAAATTTATTAACCACTTCTGTCAGGTCAACTCTCTCGCAGACATTAACGATCTCTTTAAGAAAGAAGTCAACAGCATGGTAATATGACATCTAGTGTTATGGCGCCTATCACCGAAGGTCGTAGAAAACAACTGAAAGCTATAAACACTATCAGAAACAATTAATGTTCTATATATTAAAAGCCTATCAACGAAGACAATTACGGGTATTTTATAATTTATTGTGGAAGAGTAAATCATAACTAAATCGATTCCCTTGTGTGTGTTGTTGCTTTTTTGGTGGTTTTATTTTTAATTTCATTATTTGAAAGGGCAAGTAAAAGTTAGGAAGAAAGAAAAGACTTATCTTAGGGTAAGCGTGAGTGGCAGCTTTGGGCCGAACATAATGTCATATTTTTACGTACAGAACCCATACAGGTCTTGTGTAATCAGACTATGGCGGTCTTCTTAACCCGTATGTCACGATTCGAACCCAATAAGTTGTTCCTGGATAAAAGGCAAATCATGTTTTAACTTATGTGCTTTGTCAGCGATTCTTTTCAATTCTTAACCCAAAGCATCATGGGAAGTCTAGTGTATATATGGGTTTAATGTGCTTCATTAAGATTAGAGATATATTATCCAAATTAAGTGTAACAGTCAACGCAATAGAAGTTACTGTAGACAAAGAAGTGCTTAAAAGTGCTGGCATTGGGATTTGAAAGAGCTTTTATAAAAGTGTAAAAATATTTTTTTTCTAAAGGTGTACGTGTCAATCTACTCAACTATCACATCACTATTTGTTAATATTTAAAATCTAGTCGCACGAAGCGAAACGTAAATATAAATATAAATATATGATATAAGATCAAGATCTATCCAGAAACTTGTCTCTGAGAATTTATCTAGAACATGAGCTGATATATAGGTTTTTATTAGTCGAAATCTCTGTGACAGTGTGATGATTTCTCTTTAACAAAATATGTATGACATTACTTACATTTCCCAAGTGTTAATTTCTTGGGAAAGCCGAGAATCCAATTTATCCACTACACGTTAATCAATATAGCTTTTTCACGAGTCACGAAAAGAATTGACACAAAATTCTGCAAAATGTCCTGCAAATATATATATTTAAAATCCTTGCTGGCTACCTTGTTACTCCATCAAATACGCACCCAAAATTTGGATTTTTCAACTAATTCCGTTTGCCTTGATTTTTACAAGATTTGATGTTTGTTCAGAAATTAAAACAGTCACGTTAAAATATAATTATTCATTGGGTACAAAGCTTATAAGGGCCAGGAGAAATCTAGCAGTTATTCGAACTTAACGGAAAGAGGGCTGGCCATATTTGCTCAAAAGAATTTGATCCAGCCGCCGTGAATGACCTTGTTTGCAACGAGCCAACATTTGGAACCTTGTAAGGGGTGTGGCTTACACGGTTGATTCCGAGTGACGTCGGTACATCAAAGTGTGCCTGAGATGTGACAGCAGATTGAAACATTTCCAATTAAATTTTTTTTTAACTTTTACCAGACTTTTAAACTACATTTACCTCCAAATCTGGGAGTAGAATGAACGGAATACTTCTAACTTTTACTTTTTGATGAAAATATATACAATTCATGTGATTCTGTAAAAAACCAAAATACAGAATATTTGGGTGCGTATGTGACTTTAAGAATTTTATTACAATAAAACATACATTCTTTAAAATTACTCTCTAATAGTTCAATGGATGTCATTGTGGTTATTTGGTGATGGATATTATTTTAAAAAACAACAATGTTCGAAATTGTTTAATTCAGACTGTTAAAGACAAATACTTTTAATTTGACATCTACACTTGATTATAGCTTTAAAATCGTAATCAGAAAAGTAATAAAAACAGTTCACGTTAAAGTAAATGTCCAATCATAATCTATATTGTTATTATTCACGTGTTTGTGACACATAGTCCAGGTGACAGATACTTGTCTTCATTTTATCTAGTTTAATGCTACAGACTAGTTCAATGACGAAAAAAATTGTTTTATAAAGTTCTAGAGTTTGGTTCCCATAGTGTATGGCTTCATGTCGAAAGTTATCGCCCTGTACAAAAGGATAACCTTCACAATCCGTGTCAGTTACTACTAAGCGTCGACATGCCGTGCTCCAGGGTATTTCATTTCTACGACAGCTTTGTATTTCAAAATTACAAACAGTAGCATATAAAAGAATGTGAAGTCACATGTGTGAGCTTTGTAAGAACAATAATGTCCCTTCAGTGTTAAATATGACGACACGAAGGGCTGTTACCGGTGTAACGGATATACCGGTAACAGATAAAGGTGTATTCTGACTCATGTGTATCATTTTATATATGGGCTTTGGTTCCAGGGCAATAGGCCTACGTGTTACCAAGGTAGTCGCGCGCGAGGGATCATAAAGTTTAGGGAAGAGGCTAATTTACCACCACAAACTATTTAAAATCCAATAAATAAATCCAGACATTAGCGTGGATAAAATCCGTCTGCAACTAAAACTTCTTTGTGCTACTGCGGGCCAAATACGGGCGATCATTCGCCGGACTCGAGCTCACAAACGTACAGATTGATAAACAGATGTGAGAATGCCATACTTATGTTAAAATAATTTTTAGAACATTGATTTCATAAAAAGTTAGAAAATACAACACGTTAATTGGTTGAGTGGTCATTTTACGAATACAAAAAAAAAGTATACTAAGTCTGTATGAACGTTGGCAGCATCTGATACAAAAACAATTGCCTTAAATAAGTCAAATAGAATCAATTTGGATATAGGATTTGGAAAAGTAAATGATGCGTGAAGTAAATAAACATTGACAAAATTATCTTTCAGAAGCGTTTAAAAGCTGATGAGACATACAAGACAAGAATTTTACGGATTTCAACTTCTTTTTTTTCGCAAGCGACATTTCGGTACAGATATTTGTACCGTTATCAAGCAAAGTGACCAAACCACAAATCAAGCAGAGTGATATGTTTAATAACGGTATAGTATCTTTACCGAAACGTCGATTGAAAAAAAAAATGTAATGAAAATTCCCAGTCTAGTGTTCATAAGATTGATGTAATATGTAGACAAACTGGTAATTCGATGAGAGCATGACTGTAACTATTGAGTCTAGATGAATCTACTATGTACTGGGTATCAGAATATCTAAACTGTGATATCTAAGCCTAGACTTTTATCTAAACTAAAATATTGTGATAATAAATGAAACTCAAAACGTTCCTAACATTATTTACTAACAAAACTTGTTTTTATTGAATTATTTAGCATAGCAAATTGTTATTGCTTCAGATGAAACGTATATCGCTTTGTGTGCAATACTTTATTTGAACACAACAACAACATTTACGATTGATTGCGGAAACTTGCATTCACCAAGCCAAGTGGAACATCAACTTAAAGTTTCGTGTCCAGTATACTTTGAAATATGAGAACATCTAAAGAAAACGTGATATCGACAAGGATTTATTGTTATTTAAGCCTTCAACACATTGCGAGGAAATCTGGGATTAGACAGTCTAAACTTGCGCCGTTTTTCTTTTAACGGCAAAAGAAATATCAAGGCACAATATGGAGTCTGGTTTAATTTTACGGTTCACATAATAGTGGAGACCAGGCGAGATGTTATCCGAGAGGCAAAGCTTTCAATAGAAGGATGTATAATTAAACTGCGATATAGAGATAGACAGGTGTATATATTCAGGAATACTTTATTTTGCAAAGCAGAGATAGTATATAAGTAATGTTTAGAAACAATCTGTAATCAAAAAGTGTTTTTTTACGGATTGTTGTTTAACGTCGTACACAAGAGTTCACTTATAAGACGACTTTGCACTGCTGGTGTATGGTGGAACACCGGGATGAAACATAGTATAAACCAACCCGCAACATCGGCAGCCACCGGAAAACTTCTATTATATACCTAAGGTTCACAGTGGACATCGAATGGCCCCTTTAGCAAAAGCAAAAAAGATTTTATCATGTTGGTGTTTAATACAAGCGATTGCGTGAAATTTGCAAAATGATTCACTGCTTATCAGACGTGAGGAAAAAAAAAAGCCCCCAGAGTTTGATATCTAATGCGAAGTGATGTCATTTTGTTAACTCTGCATTTATTACATGTATAGGAAACCTGACAATGTCTTTCAGTACTGAATAAAAAAGGTCATCAGTCTGACGAATTGGAAATTAAACCAGATTAATTATCCTCTAATGTGTCAGTTTATCACGATAACTCTTCTAACCAAACGATTAATTTTCTGTTAAATAGCTAGAACCCTTCTATGGCGTACGGTCTAAATCAATGGCTTCAGTAAACATTGCAGACAGGGCGAGGTATCGTGTGATATAAATGAGTTCATTTCGTCGCTTGATAATATCACTGCCTTAATAAATAAGGTGATTTTATTATATGGACGAGAGAACCGACGTTTATAAGATAATACAGAGATAACCCAATCGATATTGAACAAACGGGTGATCAGTAAAACTGATAAACAAATAGAGCTGAATAATAGCCCTTTTAAATCCAGCATTCTGTTGGATTGGATTATTAGAATATTGATTATTTACTTAATCTGTTGACTCCTCGTTTTTACTCCTCATCAGAAAATAAGATGTTGTTTTGTACAGCAGCAAAAGGGCATACATTGTTAAAATGGATTGTTTGATTGGTTGATTTGGGTTTCGTGTCGTACTTAAGGTTACTTCACTCATACGACGAAGTGGCAGCACAATGGGTGGGGGAAATTACCCTAAGTGACGTCAGCAACACAGAAGACATCACAAAATATTTAGAGGACAAAAAACAAAACAGCACAACAAATCCGCCTCTGATGCCCCTTAGCTCAGAGTGCACTTGTAGAAGGGCACAGGATGTTCGCCACGTTGTTCTAAGACGTCTCAATGAAGTCTTAAAGGGAAAATGATATCCAATTAAAGATGTGAGAGCAAAACCGATATTATATATCAGCCATACCTGAATCGCGTTATATTTGTTAAATGCTATCTTAACACAGATGGCGCAAGATCGATGTCCAATCAATAGCCAATCAATAGACGATTAAAAAGAATGTTAATTTCCAATCTGTGTGGTATCTAACACTCAGCGGGTGTTACGTAATATCTCGGTCAGAATCGATTGAGCTGGAAAAAAAACATTGTCTGGTTAGATCCAAGACCCTGTTAAAAAAGTTCGTGACGATCAATATTTTAGCTTGATCTCCTGACGGTCCATTGTCCGAGAATAGGATTTCAAATGAATAAGAGGATTTTGCTATACCTTATTCAGAAACAGTACAATAATATATAATTACGATACATTTTCCCTTTTAAATTTATGAAATAACATGTACGTAGAAAGCAAATAAATTTGTTTATTTATTAATTCATTTGGTTGGTGTTTAACGTCGTACTCAAGGGTATTTCACCTAAATGAGGAATTAGAGTGTCGGTGTATGGTGGAAAACCGGGAAGAAACCTCGTAAAAAAAAACCGGCGATCTCCACAGCCACCGGTTACTTCCGTTTTATACCTCAGTTCGACAAGGTGGTTCAAACCTGTATCGGTAACAGTGAAGGGGACTCAGCAGTCCAACGCTCAAATAACTGAGCTACGGCACGGCCAAATAACTTTGTAGAATTAGTCAAAGCTTTATTTCTGTGAAACATCGCCAAAAAAAATGAATCGCTTAAATCACTATAGCAATGCATTTGATGTCTAAATATGAGTCTACTGAGAAATTCGATTATTGGAAAAGGTTTTATTGATGTTAGAATCTCTTATATCAAAGTCTGTTCCCTCAAACCATGTATGAAATTCGGATGAAGGTTTGTATAAAATTTTCTTTGAAAATAAAAGTATCTATAAACGAAAATAGACGAAATTGGAGATAGCTTACGCTACGCTTCCATTCATCGGTTAAACGAAGCATAAGAAAACTTCCGGGTAATGGGTGACGCTTAAGATGTTCAATAACTGCGTGACTTCTACGCTTCGGTAAATACTGAGAACGAGGCGAGATCTGACTGAAAACAAATCAATACATATAAAATGGTTTGAAATATAGAATTGTTGGATTTTTTTCTGGTTGGTGTTTAACAGCGTATTCATGGGTTAATATTTCCTTTGGTATGATCAGTTTGTATGTCTATATGTTTGTATGTCTGTATGTATGTCTGTATGTATGTATTGTTAGGGAAAACAAGGATGAAAGTCGGTATTTTGGTGTAAAACAGGAACCATAGCATCCTCCAGATTATTAATTTGTTTTTGAACCAGTCTTATTTTTCTTTAAAATGATCTCAAAACTTCAATGAATGTAAGGTTATATTTAAATTTACATATCATTAATGTCACATCTGTAAAATCAGGACAATAGGAAAGTACTCTGATGTCGGATTAAAGTCCTGAAGAAAACAATTGTAGTAAAAACATATAGACAGAATTTAGCTGGGCCGGAACTAAACCGGAACTAAACCGGAATAAATGACAACAACACATCCTGATTTTCCTATAATGGCCGAAGAAATTGAGATGGATTTCCTAGCGACGTACTAATTTCTGTTACACTATATAATTATATTCATCAGCTTAACGAGCATACTCGATAAAAAATATATGGCGAAAGTGAAAGTGACGCAAGGGTCACGGTGACACAAACACAGATTTTGTATGACTGAAAAACTGTTTGAATTTATATCTTGAATGATGGATGATTTGTTATTAATTGGTAATGATTGAGCCGATAGAACTTTCACATTATATCATTATTAAATACGTATCCCAGAAATGAATGCTTTTTGACTGCTTTTGGACATGCAACGTTTTTACATGTATAAATGAGGAAACTATTTTTTAAGTTCAATTTTATTACCAAAATTATCGCAGTTTATTTGTTCTGTTATTTGTCAAATAATTTCAATGTTTAGTTATTTCTGTAAACCCAAAAATAACTTAACCTAAAATATCTGAGAACCCAAAACGTGCTAATTACTATTGATTGATATCGAGTTTACGTTACGCAAGGATACGTGTTATGGCATATTTTAGTCGCCACGTGATTGTTCGTTAAATGAATTGCAAGCCACTTGTAGGCATGTTTTCTTGAACCGTTGTAAATGGTTTGAACCCTAAAACATTAATAAAACCTATTCATCCTATGTAAATTATTTAAACATGGAATTTCTTCTTTTTTTTCATAGAGAAACAATATCCAAAAAGCCTAATTAACTCAGCAATTTTTCAACTCAGCAATCAACAAATAAGGATATCACACGAGGAAAGTCTTTTCTCCACAGTTATCCAAGTCATTGGAATTTCACAAGAAATGGATATTTTATAATAGTAAAGGTATTTTCTTATAGGCATTCAACATTTTCTTTTACATATACAAAACCGATGCTGTAATTGTCAACTCTGGTCAGCTGACATGTACAAACAAGAACCAACGAAGTAGATTGTCTGTAGCAGTAAAGTTGCCAAAGAACTCATCCATAGAGTTTGTGGGTTTCCGATTTCCCATTCAAAAATGATTTGAAACAAATTTTCTTAATACAAACACAGCAAATGTTATCCCTTTCAAAGAAAATGTAGTTAGAATACTACAAATCAATGATCTTATCTAACCTACATATGAAACTAAAGACATGTGCTCAACTGGTGGAGCGAAAGTTAGCATAAGTACGAAAGTGAACAAACACATATACGAAGGATGTCAGTCAATCAGCTAGTACAACCAGTTGACTAAGTGTACAGTTTCCTGTACCCTAGTGAATACCATTAAAAAGGTTCTCCAGGCATTTGTGTCTACCAAGAATATTGTCAAGCAACAGATCGATGTTGTGTGACATGAATGCTCTTAATCGAAGAGCACGAGGATTGTCTCCACTCACAAAGCTTTTTCATTAATGCCATCGAGTGAGTACGTTCTCTTACTAGGATGTGTTATAAGGCATACGCAGTCAACAGGACTTGGCGTGAAATCATCGAAAAGGCTTAAAAAGAAGATAACAATATACAAATCTCCAGTAACCAAGCGAGCTGGTCTTCTTTTATGTATTCATAAAGCTATTTTAGTATTTCTTAAAGAGAATAAAAGGTAATCAAATTTTGAAATGTTATTTTAAATACATAAATACAATTTTTCTTATTTTCTTGTCAAACTCAATGATATATTATGAGTGAAGCAATCAAAACTAAATCATGGAAAATAAAAGGCTTAAATTTATAAAGTGTTACCTAACTTTAAGGAATACTTAAGTAGCTCTATGGTTAACGACTGAGAACGCCATGGTCAAGTCATTTCTTTTAGTTTCTTTATCTTGATTATTGACGTTTTATTTGGATTTTATAACTAACGAATATGTATGTCTCAGTCGTGTACGATATAAGTAGGCCAGAGATCCGAGTTCGAATCCAGGTGGAGGCAAGCACAATTTTCTTTCTCTACATATATACAAAAATATATAAACAATAACATAATCCTTTGCTAACAATAGCCAGCATTCATTGAGGAATTAATGTCTCTCTCGATTGCTTTGTTTGTTTCATTGAGGTCTTATGACGGACTTGAAGGTATTTCACTGACATGAAACCGTGCTAGTCCAAATGGCGACGGGAAACACCCTTAATAACACTGGCAAAACTCATTAAGCAACAGGACATTTTCAGGACAAGAACAGGATACTACAATAAATCGGGTGCCTGGTGCCCTTAGCCCAGAGAGCACCAAGGAAGCTCCTGGCAACCACCGGCTCTTTTGGTTGCACAGCGACTTGTGATCAGCCGTATTAATTACAAGGATAACCTCTATACCAAGCATTTTATCTTTACCTTTGTTGGACATAAATAATTGATACACTTTGATACGACCAGACAAATGTTATGGTTGTACGAATTGGATTACGGGTACATTTGCTTCAAGATCGAGGATATAATTTCCGATTTTGTGCCCTAGCAATGACTTACATGGACGCCATTTCGTGACATTTTGCCAATAATATCAGATTCCATGCTCAGAAACAAAGCTTTAAAACTGTGATCTAAAGAATTCGGAGTAGCGGAAATAGCCCCTTTTTGGACCCCCAACGAAAATGCCAAGCTAGAAACATTTGTTTATTATCTACCACACAGCAAATATCATCTTCTGAACCTGGTTATAAACTAGTGTCCAAAATAAACGATACCACATGTTTGCAACGACATAAAATAAAAACTAAACAATGCAGAAGTTTAAGTTTGGTGTTATTCTTTT
>JAVFBZ010067231.1:27113-50782 GCA_032466195.1 Katharina tunicata | reverse complement strand
ACCGAGTTCTCAGCTTATTTGAACAATGTCTGTGAATGTTAGGAAATGTTCCTGTCCAATTCAAAAGCACGTTAACTGATTATCAACGGAATTAAACTTCAATAATCTCGATGACTTTTGTCCTTGCTACAAGGCTAAGGGGAAATATCACTGTGGCTGTTCGGCCAAAACCATGTCAGATGGATCAATTTAATTAGGTAACAGGCGCTCCAGACTGTGATTGAATCGTGCGTCTGATCGGCGAAAAACTAAAACGTTCTAAACGATCCCTAAAATCGTCTGGTGAAGAATTTGGGCTATACAAGCTGTTAGATTGGAGCAGAATTGATTAAATGTGGGATAGAGACGTTTTACTACATTTATTTACAAAAATGTACGTATTAGTGGGGTATTTTAACAGGCGAACAGATGTTGTTGGAAAATTGCAGTTATTGTTCTTCAAACCGTGAAAAGATATTGGATCTATGGTGTTAGTTAACTAGACCAGGTGATCGGGGCATATACAAGACTGTGTCAACTTTTGAGATGGACGATACATAAGATAGTAAAAAAGAAAGTCTTTGTTAATTTGATTATTTAAGATATATGGAATCTTGGTGTCAATAGGCACGTGTGGTCCTTCCTTAAGGGCCTGTAAGTCCGTACTGCATATGAACCCGAAGTGATTGTGAACGAAAAACGGGTTGAGCATACAATAGGCGCATCGCATGATGCAAGTTAAGGAGCTACTAAAAAGCGTACTTTCGTAGAGTGTACTTGATTCGATATTTAACGAATAATGTTCTTAGCAGTAGTTAGCAATCATTATTGTCTACAATCTGTGTTAATCTGCAATAGATTTCATACGAATGGCATTGTCAGCAACTGTGTGTAAATGTTGTTGTTATCCTTTGCAAACGTACGTAAACTTGTATGTAAAGTGAAGAACGCCACTTAGCATGGTCTTAAAGGTCTGGAAAAAAAATTCAAACAAGCACCGAATGATATTGAAAGGTTTGAATTCTGGGCCATATCTGTTGCCCATGTCCCACATTTCGGAGGGAAATACCACGGTGGCCAGGACGTATCGATTTTAATAAGATTACAAACTCTCCAGAACGTGAAAGAAACGTGCGTCTGATCTGTGATAAGACTCAATGGTCATTAAAGAATGTCGATACCTGGTTGAAGAATTTGGAAATTATTTCAGTTTAGATGTCGCTGGAAATGGCGATTATGGATTACCGCCATTATCGGCTTACTAGGTAGTAATTTCTGTAGAACAAAAGTTATAAACAAGTCTTTAAAGATTATTTGAGTCCAAGTACATGACCCATATACACCCAGAACTAGTTCAGTTTTGGATCAAACTGTTGCCTTTATAACAAGCTATAAAATTACTAACGAAAAGAACAATTCCTTTCTTACAAGTGCCAATACAAATCGAAATTCTTGACACTTCTTTTACATATCCAGTCTCATCTTGTCAAGATTATGGGTGGATGCCCAGACAATTGCCTTATATAATTGCCGTACGTAAAACGCATAACAAGATGTAAACTTTACATTTTTAAAAAGGCAGAAACATGTTCTTCATAATAAGACAGATTCCTCACAAGGAAGTAGCGTTGTGCTAGATCCTTCGAATGGATCGATTGAATCAGGTTTAAACAGAGACGTGCGACTCGTCGGGGATAACACTGAAATGTGAAAACAGATCGCCAATACAGTCTGTTTAAAGAACGGGCGTAGGGCAAAAAGCAGCCCTTCGGAATCTATTAGAGTTAATTGCACTGTGAGACATCAAACAATCAAATGTAACACAGTAAAATATCAGTGATTTCTTACATAACGGCGTACAGTTTTAACTATTTTCCTGCCTGACAGGGACACATCGTTTTATAGTCTCGCGCTGGTATAATATTTATTTTGCCACTGGCTTTCAAGTGTTAGCATCTTCGTTGGTGACGCCGTCAAATACTTGGGTAATCGTTATAACAGCGTAAAGCCCCAACCAAACAAAGCAGAACTGAGCTAATTTAAGGTTTATTTTGAATCAGAAAATGTGTGGATACAAAGAGCTATGTCACAAAATATCAGTAAATCAATCATTGTATATAAATTATATCAACATAGTTACATGTATGTTATTAGTAATTGTTAATAAAACTAAAAGGATCCATGTCAATTATATTATCGATTAAGCGATTACAGCCTTGACTGCAAGTCAGCACAAAGCATGTTTTTGCTCAAATATTTCTATGGGTGATGGTATGAACGCTGTTTTCCACACCTACATGTATTCTCTTGATTTCAATACATGTTCTTGATGTTAAGGAAATAAACCGGAAAGAGTAAAAAATATGTTAATACCAAAAGGAAGAAAAGGCGCTGTTCTTGGTCATTGGAAGGGATCTAATGGATCATATTGTATATTCCACTTAGTTAGGTTATACAAGTTTTAAGGGTGTCCTGGAGAATCAAGGCATGGTTTGACAGCATCACAACTTATAGATAATGGGACGTAAGATTTATGGTGTAACTATGGAAAAAATTATAAAGCTGACTTCTTAATGTGTCACGTCTGAAAACACAACTTTCAGTTTATTTAAACGATGGATTGATTGAGGTTTTTGATTCAGCACAAACGGTGAAGGAAACCACCTTATACGATGCTGGCAACATGCAAGACAGGACAAAAATTTTTCGTGGCCCCGAAACTACTGAAATGTTTAAGGTGAAACATACTTTCCTAACATTAAGTGCTCGAGAGTTGATCCCAAGTTTCCCCAAACCGTGTGAAAGAAACGTGCGTCTGATCGGGGATAAAACCAAAACGTGCTAAACGATCCCCAAAATCGTCTGGTGAAGAATTTGGGTTACAAGCTGCCAGATAGGAGCAGAATTGATTAAATGTGTGATAGTGACGTTTTTTACTACATGTATGTACAGACATGTGCGTATTAATGGGGTATTTTAAACAAATGTACATATGCTGTTCTCCGAAACGTGAAAAGACATTGGATATATGGTGTGATCTTACTAGACCAAGAGATCGGCGCAAATACGACACCGTGTCAACTTGTGAGACTGAGGATCCATTAGATGGTGAAATAGAGTCTACCTAAAGAATGAACGTAGGGAAATAAGCAGCCGTTCGGATTCGATTAGAACTGATTGTACTCTGAGACACCAGAGTCAGTTAAAGGTAACACAGTAAAATATCAATGATTTCTTACATAACGGCGTATAGTTTGAACTATTTTCCTGACTGATAGGACACAGCGTTTTAGAGTCTCGCGTTAGTATACACATTTCTTTTGCAAATGGGTTTCAAGTGTTAGCACATTCAGTCACACTAGAAAATATTAGTAGGTAGGAAGCTTCACAACCGCAGTTGTGACTTAAATGGGCTTTATCCCGTTCAAAGAAAGCAAAAAGAAAGTTGGTCACGCCTTCAAATACTTGGGTAATCCTTACAAGGTTATGCCACCTTGCTAGGTTATACATGTTTTAAGTTTGTCCTGGAGAATTAGGGCATGGTTTGAGCGTCTTCCAGAACAAACGTTGTATCACGGCCTCCTGGTTATTCTTCGAATCAATCAAAGGTCGTTAATGGTCTCAACCCTGAATGAATATCATTATTGCAAGATACCAGACCCCCAACACGAAATCAAAATATCGCCCACACCATGGAATCTTCTATTTCATTTAACTCGACAAGGGATTATATGGATTTGCTACATACTTCCTCGATAGTCGATCGTAAAGCCATTACATTAGATCTTGCTTACTGTAGAGACTACATGTATATGCGAGATTCAATTTGCAAAATGTCAATACAGCCTGTAACATATAGGGAATAGCAATTGCAGATAACGTAATAGGTGGGCTCTGTCGTGTAAGATAAAATGTATACTCTTTTAATTGATTTAGAAGTAGACACGTTTATAATTATAGTTAAACACTTGGTTTTAAAACTTTTTGTAATTGTTAAAAACTGTTCTGTGAGGTTTGGTGGTGCCTACTGTCGATTAAGTTGACTGTTAGTCTTTGGCAATTCATCTGTTCAATGTAAATTCTCTTTTATTGTGTAAAAGACGGTTTTTCTAAGAACTAAAAAAACTTGGCAATGAAACTGATAAAGTTACATAATATATTATTTTTCAAACAGTATATTTCCAGCGCCCAATAGATCAGAACAGAAAAACGATATTCAATTCTTGGATTAAGAGAAAAATGGTAAAATTCACTGAAGGCTTGCTACATATATAGTTCCTTTTTAAAGGCTTAAATGGCTTCAAGTTGTTTGTTCTGTTGATCAATATCAGTACCAATTGTATTCGCCACCAGCGTTTCCATCGTAATATGGACTTCGTGTCTATTTTAAATAATCGATCGAAGTACTTGAGGTTCTGTACTTCATCAAGTTAGTATTATTTACTCCCACATAGTATAGATTCTAGTCGACTGGTGAACACTTAACTCAAGGCCAGTTCAAAATACCAAAACAGAACAAACCCTATTATAAACGTACAAAGCAATATGTTACAACCCCATGTTATAGTTAAGATTGGCTATCTTTATATGAGTCAATATACTGATTCCAAGGATGAATTCCTCGCTGCATATATCGGCTCATTTAGTCAATATATCAAAGCATTTAAGCTAAGGCCGCATTTTTAATTACAATGAACGAAATGAAAACCCAATAACAGATAGTGTGCTCGAGTTTATTGGAAGAATTGATAAAACAATATATTCTAATTGGTTTTCTTTTGTATACTCTAGCTCATAGGAACAGTTACCTGCGATATGTCAGGAATGAAAATTCCTTTTTTTAAAAATCAACTTGTATGATGAGTTCACATGGTGAATTGTTTTAAAATGACACCAAAACGATACTTACAAATAATTTAAGTCCTGTGATTAGGATCATTTATGTGGTGGTTGAACATAACTAATTTACTAACTTGTACACGCTATAGGACGTCTGGATTTAGCTGTTTTTAGTTATCCTTATATTACGATGAAACTCAATTGATACAGAAAGAGAACAGGTTAAATTAAGTGCAAATCTCGATGTGCACGTTGGCAACATTGTCCCGCCCCTATTCAATGTACGGTTAAATGTTCAATTTTTTGTTTAAATATACATCAGGCGCCTAATAATATGATCAAGTCTGTAATTAACGACTTTACAGACGAATGGCGTCCTAACTACTTATTAAATAACTTGAATATACGTAAGGGTGTGAAAAGATACGCATGGCTTTCTCATGTATGACAATGGCATTGATCTTGGGCACTGAGTTATCATCTTATTTGACCAATGTCTGTGAATGTTAGAAAATGTTCCTGCCCAACCCAAAAGCACGTAAACTGATTATCAACGAAAATAACGTTTAATAAACCGATGACTTTTGTTCTTGCTACACAGTCTAAGGGGAAATATCATTGTGGCTGCTAGGCCCGATGGGTCAGGTTACACACGCTCCAGACTGTGAAAGAAACGTGCGTCTGATCGGGGATAAAACTAAAACGTGCTACACGATCCCCAAAATCGTCTGGTGAAGAATGTGGGTTACAACTGCCAGATAGGGGCAGAATTGATTAAATGTGTGATAGAGACGTTTTACTACATGTATGTACAAACATGTGCGTATTAATGGGGTATTTTAAACAAATGTACAGATGCTCTTCTCCGAACCGTGAAAAGACATTGGACCTATGGTGTGATCTTACTAGACCAAGAGATCGGTGCAAATACGAGACCGTGTCAACTTGTGAGACTGATGATTCATTTTATGGCTAAATAGGAAAGTCAATTAAGTCTTACTTGATTACTTACGATATATGAAATCTGGATCACAGTAGAGACACACGGTCCTTCGTTAAGGACTTGAAAGCTCGTGCAACGTATGACCCCGAAGTGATTGTGAATGAACAAAATCTTGAACATACAATAAGCGCATCGCATGTTGCAAGTTAAGAAACTATCAAACCGTACTTGCGTAAAGTGTCCTTGATTCGACATAGAACGAATAATGTTCTTATCAGTACTTAACAATCATTGTTGTCTACAATGTTGTGTTAATCGGCAATATATTTCCTTACGAATGGCACTGTCAGCAACCGTGTATAAAATGTTGTCGTTGTCCAATGGAAACGCACGTAAATTTGTATGGACAGGGAAGTATGCCACATGGCATGGTCTAATAGGTCTAGAAAAACAGATTCAACAAACATAAAACTATATTGAATGGCTTAAATTCTGGACCCATATCTGTTGTTAGGGACATCACAACTTATTAATGGTGTAACTATGTCCAAAATTATAAAGCTGAGTATGTCATATACCTTAATATGTCGCGATTTTTAAAATATACACAGTTACTTTCAGATAATTCAAACGAGGCCTCGGAATTAAAAATATTTTCCTAATATTAAGCGCTTAGACAGTAAATTCCAAGTCTCCGCAACCCGTGTTCCAGAACAAACGTGGTATCACGGCCTCCTGGTTATTCTTAGAATCAATCAAAGGTCGTTAATGGTCTCGACCCTGAATGAATATCATTATTGGAAGATGCCAGACAACCAACATTCGCCCATCACCAACTCAAACTATCGCCCACACCAACAAGGGATTCTTTGGATTTCCTTTATACTTCTTCGATAGTCTATCGTAAAGCCATCACAATAGATATTGCTTACTCTAGAGACAACATGTATATGCGAGATTCAATTTTCAAAATGTCAATACAGCCTATAACATATAGGGAATAGCAATTGCAGATAATGTGATAGGTGGGCTCTGTCGTGTTAGATAAAATGTATATTATATAAATTAATTTAGAAGTAAACACGTTTACAATTATAGTTAAGCACTTGATTTTAAAACTTTTTTTCATTGTAAAAAATTTTTCTCTGAGGGTTGATGGTGACTACGGTCGACTAAGTTGACTTTTAGCCTTTGGCAATTCATCTGTTTAATGTAAATTTTATTTTATTATGTAGGGACGGTTTTTCTAAGAACTAAAAAAACTGGCACTGAAACTCATAAAGTTACATGGTTTAGTGTAATATATTAATTTTAAACAGTATCTTTCCAGCACCCAATAGATCAGAACAGAAAAACGATATTCACTTCTTGGATTAAGAGAAAAATGGTAAAACTCACTACAGGTTTGCTACATATATAGTTCCTTTTTAAAGGCTAAAATGGCTTCATGTTGTTTGTTCTGTTGATCTAAATCAGTACCAATGTTATTCGCCACCAGCGTTTCCATCGTAATATGCGGGGAACTTCGTGTCTATTTTAAATAATCGATCGAAGGTACTTGAGGTTCTGTACTTATTCAAGTTAGTATTATTTACTCCCACATAGTATAGATCCAATTCACTGGTGAACACTTAACTCAATGCCAGTTTAAAATACCAGCACAGAACGAACCCCATTATAAACGTTCAAAGCAATATGTTACAACCCCATGCTCTAGTTAAGATTGGTTATCTAACCAGATTCCAAGGATAAATTCCACGCTCCATATGCCGACTCATTTAGTCAATATATCAAAGCATTCAAGTTAAGGCCGCATTTTTAATTACAATGAACGAAATGAAAACCCAATAACAGATAGTCTGCTCGAGTTTATTGGAAGAATTGATAAAACCAAATTATTTTAATTGGTTTTCTTTTGTATACTCTAGCTCATAGGAACAGTTATCTGCGATATGCCAGGAATGAAAATTCCTTTTTTTAAAAATCAATTTGTATGATGAGTTCACATGGTGAATTGTTTTAAAATGACAGACACCAAAACGATACCTACATGTACACATAATTTAAGTCCTGTGATTAGGATCATTTAGGTGGTGGTTGAACATAACTAATTTACTTCATTGTACACGCTATAGGACGTCTGGATTTAGCAGTTGTTTTTATTAATCCTTATATATGAAACCAGAAGCCTATTAACTATAAGTATGCAACTCCCATATAGACGGGCTAACCGGCATTGTATACCGAGCTCTGTGTTATAACACATGATGTGACGTAGCACACAATAAAATTCATAAGTGCGCAACTTTTAAAATGATGCACGATGGGAAATTCTAGTTTTAAGGGCCGACAACTCTCAAAAGCTGAACTGTAAAACTCCTCTAGGATCACGCTGTTATAATTTGCATTTATTTGTCAACTAACTGGATTAATGTGATAAGTAGAGTGAAAATAATTATTTTCATTGCACTTCTTTGACAGAAGATGCTTTCGATTTTCCCGAGCAAGTAAATTTTCACACAACTTTCGAGGTAAGGGGCTGAAATGTGACGTCACTGTTTCTTGTTGGTCTACAATGCCGTGGACATTACTATGTGGGAGTTGCATACTTCTAGTTAATAGGCTTCTGGTGAAACTCAATTGATACAGAAAGAGAACAGGCTAAATTAAGTGCAAATCTCGATGTGCACGCTGCCAACATTGTCCCGCTTCTATTAAATGTATGGTTACATGTTCAATTTAAAAAAAAAATACACCAGGCGTCTAATAATATGACAAAATCTGTAATCAACCTTTTTACAGACGAATGGCGTCTTAATTACCTATTTAATAAGTTAAATTTACGCAAGGGTGTCAAAAGATACGCATGGCTTTCTCATGTATGACAATGACATTGATCTTGGGCACGGGAATTCTCGTCTTATTTGACCAATGTCTGTGAATGTTAGAAATTTTTTCTGCCCAATTCAAAAGCACGTAAACTGATTATCAACGGAAATAACGTTTAATAAACCTGATGACTTTTGTTCTTGCTACACAGGCTAAGGGGAAATATCATTGTGGCTGCTAGGCCAGATTGATCCATTTAATCAGGTTACAAACGCCCCAGACTATGAAAGAAACGTGCGCCTGATCATGGATAAAACTAAAACGTGCTACACGATCCCCAAAATCGTCTGGTGAAGAATTTATGTTACAAACTGCCAGATAGGAGCAGTATTGATTAAATGTGTGATACAGACAGATTACTACATGTATTTACAAAAATGTGCGTATTAATAAGGGCATTTTAAACAAGTGTACAGATGCTGTCCTCCGAACCACGAAAAGACATTGGACCTATGGTGTGATTATACTATATCAAGAAATCGGTGCAAATACGACACAGTGTCAACTTGTAAGACAGAGGATCCATTTTATGGTGAAATAGGAAAGCCAATTAGTCTTTATTTACTTGATTATTTAGGATATATGGAAATAAAATGCAAACGTACGCCACTTGGCATGGTCTAATAAGTCTGGAAAAAAAAATTCGACAAACGCCGAATGATATCGAATGGCTCGAATTCTGGACCCATATCTGTTGTCCATATCTCACATTTCGGAGGGAAATAACATGGTGGCTCTTAGCCTGGACGTATCGATTTTAATAAGATTACAAACTCTCCAGACCTGTAAAGAATCGTGCGTCTGATCTGTGATAAGACTCAATGATCATTAAAGACTATCGATACCTGGTTGAAGAATTTGGATAAACAGGCAGCAAGACTGAGAAAGAAAAACAGTATTTAAGGCTAGGTTTAAAGGTTTAATTACTTTCTACAGTCAAAGTGTGTCCTACTTGGATGTCAAATAAATTGTTAAACGATCAATGGTTTAATAGGGAAGGATGAAAGGAACTTCAACGATAGTGATTAAGATATTATATGGTATGTGTTTGGGTGGAACTATTTCATAATCTCACTATTTTCAATCGTTGTCGTCGTTATCGTTTAATTTTTTTAATGCAAAACAAATTGTCACAAGGAAATAGCGTTTTGCTAGATCCTTCGAATGGATCGATTGAATCAGGTTTAAATGTTAACAGAGGCTCGCGACTCATCCGGGATAACACCGAAACGTGAAAAAAGATCGCCAATGCCGTCTGGTCAAATAATGGATGTAGGGAAATAAGCAGCCCTTTGATACCGATTAGAGTTAATTGCACTGTGAGACATCACACAATCAAAGGTAACACCGTAAAATATCGGTGATTTCTTACATAACGGCGTATAGTTTAACTATTTTCTTGCCTGACAAGACACACCATTTTATAGTCTCGCGCTAGTATAACATTTCTTTTTTTCAAAGGGTTTCAAGTGTTAGCATCTTCGGTTACGTTGGTAAAGCCTTCAAATACTTGGGTAATCGTTACAACAACTTAAAACCCCAATCAAACAAAGCAGAACTGAGCTAATCTCAGGTAGAATTTTGAATCAGAAAATTTGTGGATACAAAGTACTAGTTTAGTCACAAAACGTCAATAAATCAATCATTGTCTATACATTATATCAAACAGTTCTGTTATTAGTGCAATCGTTGATAACACTAAAAGAATCATGTCAATTATTTTATTGATTAAGCGATTATAGCCTTGATTGCAAATCTGCACAAAGCGTGTTTTTTGCTAAACATGGTATCAGGATCTCTGGGTATAAAATCTTTCTGTGGGTGATGCTTTCCACACCTATATATTCTCGTCATTTCAAGACATGTTCTGGATGTTAAGGAAATAAACGGGAAAGAGTAAAATAAATGGTTAAACAATATGAAATATTAATACCAAATGGAAGAAATGGCTCTGTTATAGATCATTGAAACGAATTGAATTGATCATATTGCACATTCCGTACACGGCAACGGAGACGTGCCACTCATGAGGCATATCACTGAAACGAGATAGACGACAGCCAATACCGTCAGCTGAAGAAAGGAGGAAAGGAAATAAGCAATTTTTCTGATTCGATATGTTTTAGTCCATGACAGTAAGTTTAATACCGTAGTCAAAGAGATGACTGTACCTGGTTTGGGAGGACTGGGGCTTATGTCACCTTATTAGGTTATATATGTTTTACGTTTGTCCTGGAGAATTTGGACATGGTTTGACAGGATCACAACTTAGATAATGGGGCGTAGGATTAATTGTGTAACTCTGGTCAAAAATTTAAAGCTGACTCCTTAATATGCCACGTCTGAAAACGCAGTTACTTTCAAATTGATTGATTGAGGTTTTACGCCGTAATCAATGTTATTTCACTAATATGACGGCGTGCCAGCCCTACCGGTGAAGAAAACCACCTTAAACAATGCTGGCAACATGCAACATGTAACAGGACACAACATGTACGAGACGTCGGAACTACTGAAATGTTTAAGGCTTAAAATACGTTCCTAATATTAAGGGCATAGAGAGTTGATCCCAAGTCTCCCGAAACCGTCTTCCAGAACAAACGTGGTATCACAGCCTCCTGGTTATTCTTAGAATAAATCAAAGGTCATTAATTGTCTCAACTAATAATATCATTATTACAAGATCCCCAACTTTCACCCATCACCAAATCCAAATGTCGCCCACACCATGGAATCTTCTATTTTATTTAACTCTGCAAGGGATTCTATGGATTTGATATATACCTCCTCGATAGTCTATCGTAAAGCCATCACGATAGATCTTGTTTACTGTGGAAGACTGCATGCGAGTACTGGGTTTTAAGAGTTTTTTCGTCGTAAATACAAATTAAATTGATGGTAATATGCAATTCATCTGTTGAATGTAAATTCACTTTTATCGTTTAGAGACGTTTTATCGTAAGAGCATTGAACCTTATAAAGTTATGTTTTATAGCTTAATATATTATAGATCAATTTTAAAATATTATCATTCAAGCATGAATTTGCTAGATACTTCCTCGACAGTCTATCGTAAAGCCATCGCAATAGATCTTGCTTACTGTAGGAGACTACATGCGAGATACAATTCGCAAAATGTCAATACTGCCTTTAACATACAGGGAATATCAATTGCAGATAACGCGATTTTCGTGTTAGATGAAATGTATATCTTTTTAATTGATTTAGAAGTATATACCTTTACAAGAATAGTTGAGCACTTAGTTTGAAGACGTTTTTTAATTGTTGATTTTATTTCTGTTAGCTTTGGTTGCGACTATGGTCGATTAAGCTGACTTTTAATGATAATACGCGATTCATCTGTTAAATGTAAATTATTGTATGTCATATACCCCAATATGTCACGTCTGAATACTGAATTTGATATACACAGTTATTTTCAGATAATTCAAACGAGGCCTCGGAACTACTGAAATGTTTCAGGCTAAAAATACTTTCCCAATATTAAGCGTCTAGAGAGTTGATCCCAAGTCTCCCGAAATCGTGTTGCAGAACAAACGTTGTATTACGGCCTCCTGGTTATTCTTAGAAACAATCATAGGTCGTTAATGGTCTCATCCTGAATGAATATCATTATTGCAAGATGCCAGAACCCCAACATTCACCCATTACAAAAGTCCAAATATAGTCCACACCATGGAATCTTCTGTTTCATTTAACTCGACAAGTGATTCTATGGATTTGCTCGATGCTTCCTTGATAGTCTATCGTTAAGCCATCACAATAGATCTTGCTTACTGTAAGAGACTATATGCGAGATTCAATTTGCAAAATGTCAATACAGCCTTTAACATACACGGAATATCAATTGCAGATAACGCGACAGGTAGGCTCTGTCGTGTGCGATGAAATGTATATTCTTTCAATTGATTTAGAAATAGACACGTTTACAATTATACTTGGTTTAAAGACGTTTTATAATTGTTAAAATCATATATGTGACCTTTGGTGGCGATTGTAGTCGATTAAGTTGACTTTAAACGGTAATATACAATTCATCTGTTCAATGTAAATTCTCCTTTATCATGTACAGACAGTTTTTCTAAGTAACGTTGTTTAGCTTAATATGTTAATTTTAAAACAGTATCAATCTAACGCCCATTAGATCAGAACTGAAAATCGATATTCACTTCTTGGATTATAAGAAAAATGGTAAAATTCCCTTATGGTTTGCTACATTTATTAGATCCTCTCTGAAGACTAAAATGGCTTCATGCTTTTGTTCCAGTGATAAAAATTAGTACCAATTTGATAGGTCACCTGCGTTTCCATCACAGGTATGCAGGGCATTTCGTGTCTATTTTAAATAATCGATCGAAGGTACTTTAAGGTTCTGTACTTCATCAAGTTAGTTTTATTTTCTCCCACATAGTATAGATTCAAATTCACTGGTAAACACTTAACTCAAGACCAGTTTAAAATGACAGAACGCAACGAACGCCATTATAAAATGATTTTACTACCCCATGTTCTAGTTAAAATCGGTTATCTTTATAGGAGTCAATTTACTGATACCATGGACTATTATTTACACACTGCATATGTTGGCTCATTTAGTCAGTATATTTAAGCATTCGAGCTAAGGTCGCATTTTCATTTTTAATGAACGAAATGAAAACCCGATAACAGATAGTCTGCTAGATCTTATTGCACGAATTGATAAAACAATAGATACGAATTTCAACGACTTTCTAAGGTAACAAGTTGACAATTCCTGTGTAAATCATAGAACAATCCACAGATTGTGTCTTCAGCAACGTAATCCATTGGGATGAGAGACATAATTCAAGTCCTGTGAAGATCACTTAGGTTCTGGCTGGACAGAACTTGTTTTCTTTGCTGTGCACCCTATATGATGTCTAGTTTTAGCTGCATTTACTTATCCTTATATATGAAAGTCAATTGATACAGAAAGAGAGCAGGCTAAATTAAGCCATGTGCAAACCTCTTTATGTGCGGTGGCAACATTGTCGACGTGCGCCTATAAGGTTTCATATTCAAATAGTTGTTTCAAAATACATGCGTCTTATAACATAATGAAATATATAATTATCGAATAAAAAGACGAATGACGTGCTAACTACAAATAAAATAACCTTAATTTACACTAGTGTGTCTAAAGATACGCATGGCTGTCTTATGTTGGGCACAGAGTTATAATCTTATTTGAACAATATCTGTGAATATTTCGAAACTGATACTGTCTAATTCAAACTGATAATAAACGTTTAATAAACCCGATGACTTTTGTCACTGTCATATAGGCAAATGGGAAATATCATTGTGCCTGTTCGGCCAGACACATGCCAGATGCTTCGATTTAATCAGGTTACAAACGCTCCAGACTGTGACAGAAACGTGCGCCTGATCGGAGATAAAAATAACACGTACTAAACGATCCCCATATTGTTTTTTTATAACAAGCTGCCAGAGAGGATCAGAATTGATTACATATGTTTAAAGACGTTTTACTATTTTCAAAAATGTCGTTAAAGGTGGGGTGTTTTAAACATATGTCCTTGGAAACTTCCGAAGATTGTCTCCTTAACCGTAAAAAAACATTGCGCATATAGTGTTGAGAAACTAAAGCAAGATATCGAACGTGTGATCACAGACACACGAAGTCTTTTCGATAAAGGTTAGTTAAATGAAAACGGTGATACAAATGACGCTGAAGTGATTGTAAAAGATAAGCAGGTTAAATATGCGTCGCGAGTACCACAACTTAGCATTCTTCCTTATAGTGTAATGGACGCGACAAATAAAGAATAATAAAGGTATATTATTACGAGTTGGCAGTCAATATTGTGGAAATGTGATAGATTTTCATACGAATGGTTTTGTCAGTATTGCTGAGTACCCATTTTGAATGCCATTATTACACAACTGTCTGAAAGTTTCGAGAATGTTCTTGTCCAATGCAAAAGTCCGTTACAAAAATGAAAGGACTAAGGATGAATGTATTGTATCTTTCAACCCAAATATCAACTCATTCTTACTGGAACGATATAAGTATGTTGTTAATACCATATATTTTAGGGGTAAATATCATGATGCCTCTTCTCCTTGACGGATCGATTAAATCAGATTACAAACTCTCCAGACTGCGAAAGAAACATTCGTCTGATCCACTAAACAACTTAAAACTGTGGAGAAGTAAAGGAGTGAGAGGGACACATCGAAATAGATACCTTATCTGAAGCAATTTGATTGTGATCTGTCTGGTACCAAATCGTTGTCGTCTATATCGTGTAGCTTTATTAGGTGTTCAGTTAATCTATCAGAGGTAGCAAAACCCAGACAGATCCCCCTTTCCGGGTTTGACCAATCAGTTAAGATGTCGCTGTCGAGAGCGAGCACAGAGGCTGCCATTATCGGCCTACTTAGTAGTAAGTATCATACTGCACCATGTCTGAGTAAAGTAGAAACAAAGAAAGAACAAAACGTATTCATGGCTAATAACGATTCACTGTTGAGTGCATGTATATGATCTATCTATACCCAGAACTGGACCATTTCGCATCAACATGTTACCTAGAAACTACCAGTTCCTTTTCTCAGAAGTGCGTTCCACGATAACCTGTTCTTGACAGCTGTTTAACATACGCATTCTTATCTTGTCAAGGCTACCTATTAATGCCGAGAAAATTGCAGTACGCAAAACACACACACAAAACACATTTGAAAGTTTGTATTCGCAACAACTTCAAAATATGACAACTACCATTCCACATAGGACGTTGTGTTGTGCTAGGCCCTTCAAATGGATCGCATAAATCATGTTACATAGGTAACCCAGGCATGCAACTCATCCGAGATAACACTGAAACGTGATAAACGATCGCTAATGCCGTCTGCTGAAGAACAGACGTATTAAGGAAGCCCTTCGGAATCGATTAGAGTAGATTGTTTTTTATTGATGAATGCAGGTTTAACTGTTATACTGTGAGACACCAGGAACGGGGAAAAGGGGCATAGCATGAGATTTATAAAAATTGCTTATTAAAGACGTATATTTTAAACTATGTTCCTCTCTGACAGGACACAGCGTTTTAGTGTATCGCGCTGGTATAAACGTTTTTGTTACAAATTAGTTGCAAGTTGCTTGAGGTATACATCAAGCCATTATAGCCTTGACTGCAAATCTACCCAAACCGTTTTCTACCTCTACCTGGTGTCACAATCCCCATGGTAATTTTGTTTACAGTTTTGTTTTAGGTCGGTGATGGGTCTACTTTGATCTTCCTTCAAATTCTCGTCATTTCAAGACTGTTTTACGATGTTTAGTATGTTGCAAAATTAACAGAAACAACCTATAAAAGGAACAGAGCAAAGGCTGTTAAAATTATGAAATATCTTAATACCACATGGTGGAAATGGTTTTGTGCTATATTATTCGATGGAATCATTTTGCAAGACGTGCTACTCTTGGTAGTACATTTCACTGATATTGATGCGACAAATAATGAATAATGATGTTCTTTTCACAAGTTAATTATTATTTTGGTCTACAATATCTATATTTTGAAGTACTATGTATTAGATTTCCCAACATATGATATTGTCATCATTATTCTCCACCCGTTTCAATCTCATTATTTAACAACTGTCTGTTAACATTTTGATCAAAATTGTATGTGCTTTCGCATTATTGTTTCCCAATGCAAAAGCACGTAAAATTGAATTAAAACGATGTCTCTTCGCTTGGACATATCAATTTAATCAGATTTGAGATTACAAACTCTCCAGACCTTGAAAGAAACGTTGGTCAAATCCTGGATCAAACTTAAGGATCATTAAAGAATATCGATACCCTTTGGAGACTTTGGATAAATAGGCTGCCAGAATGAGAAAAAATGGTAGTGAAGGTTAGGTTTGAACATGTTCTAGTACTTTCAACGGCGAGAATGTGGATCACTGGAATGCCGCTAAAATTATCAACCCGAGGATAATGAAGGGCTGCTGGGTCTGATGAAAATATATTCCCTTTTCTTGACTCTATTTGAATGTGATCTGTCTCGTACCAACTCGCTGTCGTCTTCATCATGTAACTTTATTAAGTGGCAAGTTGATCTGGCAGAGACATCATAGCGAGACCAGACAGAATTAAAATCGCTAGGGTAGATAAGGTAGAATGTCGTTGTTAAAAGCGATGACGGAATACCGCCATTATCGGCTTACTTGGTGGTAAGTACTGTAGCACTTCTGACAAAGGCAGAAGAACAGAACAACAAAGCTTATCTTTGGCCATTAAATATTCTGTGTGGGCATGTACCTGACCTTATTGCACTCATACATGTAACTGGTTCAGTTTGGATCCAACTGTTGCATTTATAACTCGCTATAAAATTATGCTAAGAAAAGATGAAATCGAGTTCTTGATACGTCTTTTACACATCCATTTACATCTTGTCCAGACTGTGTGTGCCCAGAATATTGCCATAACACATGAAAGATGAAACGTTTATGTTTGAAAAAGACTAAAAACAGTGTTTCACATTATGACATCCGGCCTTCCACAAAGGAAACAACATTGTGCTAGATCCTTCGAATGGATCGAATTAATCGGGTTACAAAGGTAACAGAGACGTGCAACAAATCCAGGATAACACTGAAACGTGATAAACGATCGCCATACCGTCTGCTGAAGATAGGACGCAAGGAAATAAGCAACTCGTCTGAGTCGATTAGAATTGATTGGTTTTTATCCATAAAAGCAGCTTTAACCATTACACAGTAAGACTCCAAAGCCAAGGTAATGCGACACAGTAAAATATCAGAGATTTCTAAATTGTTCATAAAGGCGTTTATTTTAAACTAGTTTCCAGTCTGGACGACAAATAGCCTTTTTAGCGTATCTAATGTACTAAGCTTACTTTCGGTTCACTTTAAATCTGACAATTTTGTGGATACTCATGCGTTTTCAATGTTGTAAAGTGTTATTAGAAATGCAAAGAATTACGCTTGTCGTGAAACAACAGCAAATCATGTTATGTCAATACTGTTAGCTATAACTCTAACCGTTAATTTAACTAAAAAGTACATTGTTATTGATATTATCAATTAAACGATTGCAAATCTGCCCAAACAACACTCCCTCGAAACAACATTTGAACGAGAAAGGGAAACATAGTTAAACAAGATAACAAATATAAATAGCACAAGGCGGAAATGGCTTTGTGCTATTTATTTGAAGGGATTGAATCAATCATATTGTACTTTCTGTAAACGGTAACGGAGACGTGACACACATCGGGAATAACATTGAAACGTGCTAAACGATCTTCAATACCGTCTGTTAAAGAACGGACGTAAGGAAATAAGCAAGTCCCCTGATTCTGTTAGATTTGATTCGATAGGATTTGAATAGACAGATGACTGTCTATTCCTCAGGTTTATTATTCATCGCACATAATCTTTAAAGGTTTGACAATTTTGTTAATACAGTTTTTATTTTATTTGATCCAAAGATGTGTTGCGCATTTGATCCATTCCTGTGGGAAAAAAACTGGTATCACCCTTTTAGGCTATATATGTTTTTAGGTTTTGGTGGAGAATTGGGGCATGGCTGGACAGCATCATAACAGTTAGATAATAAGACGCAAGATAAATATCCAAAATAATGACCAATTTTCTAAAACTGTGTTCTTAAATGTCAGGTCTGACAACTGTTTTGTTAATTGGTGCAGTTACTCTCAGATTAGTCAAGCGAGGCCCCAAACTTGTAGTTTGTTTACGGCGAGTATATGCTAAAATAAATTCCTAATGGTAGGCGTGTACGGGGGATTGATGCCACATATCTACAAAGCGTGTTCTAGAACAAACTTAGTATCACGACCTCGTGGTAAGTCTTAGAATCTACCAAAGATCGTTAATGGTTTCAACCCTGAGGGAATACCATTATTGGTAAATGTTAGAACCCCAGCATTCATCCGTCGCCTAATACAAAAAGGGTCCACACTATGGAATCTTCTATTTCATTTATACCCTACAAGGGATTCTATGGATTTGCTAGATGCTCCCTCGATAGACTATCGTAAAGCTTCCACTATATATCTTGCTTAGGCCTACTGTAGAGCTTTCTTACCGTAAAATGACAATACATATTTTAACGTATAAGGGATAACAACTGCACATAACGCGATAGGTGGGCTCTGTCGTGTTAGATGAAATGTATATCCTTTTAATTCAATCAGAAATAGTCGTTCACTATTAGTTGAAACCAGTCCGCTAATTTGACGGAAAACTAAAAATATATATGACTTTCATGTTTTCAGAGTTAAGTTTTTCTTAGAATATCTCACCCAAGAGGATAATAATAACAGAGAGTGTATTGGTACTGTGTATCAAAGCTTCCTGATAAATTGTTAACAGTATATCAGTGAACTTTTGTCACATACACTCTGTCCTATCTTAATCGAAAACTTATACCGTTAAAATACGATTTATGTGTCTAATATGAAAAGAGAGAGAAAGATCTATTGACCAAAAGTACCATTAGTGCCATATTTTTTGCCACCAGCGTTTCTATCGTAATATTCATATAGTTATCAATTGTACCTATTAAATTCAATATCCTATCATTCATAATAAGGTTATGAAGAGGACACAAAATCTAAGGTGTCGATAGCTTTTACTTCTTTTATCGTAACTTTGACATTTAACTTGGTCACACGCGTCTGACACTGTATACATCCTCGCTGTACTTGCAAAATCCCATAATGCACAAAAAGTTTGAGGACAGTTTAAAGCGGTCAGGCACACTGCCACCAAACTCGTACATTTTACCTTAGTAATATTAATTGTAAAAAGGCACCTGTACGAGTCTAGGGGGCAGGGTACCACGCGAGATATCCTCTCACATTATATTGACATTTATTTATAAACAATACTCTCGAATAAGACACACTCTCTGGGATATATTTAGCAGTCAAGATTATCTTACAATCAATTTCTAGTTAAATCTTTGAACCCCAAAATCAGGCGGAGAACATGCCCCGACCAGGCCACAGAGAACTATCTTGTGGGGCATAGGCGATCTCGCGTGAACAGATTGGAGCCGGACAACAAACCAAAGGTCTAAAGATTTGACCTTTAATTTGACCGTGACCTTCAGCCTGGCAACATGGGTTTTGCACACGACACACACAGGGGTATATAATTAATTGAGGTACTGGAGGTTCTGTACTTCCTCTTGTTTTTTTTTGCTCACACATAGTAGCGATTTCAATCCACTAGTGATCACTTAACCAGTCTTAAATAACAGAAGGCAACTACGAATCCCATTATAAACGGACAAAGCAATATGATGTTACAAGCCACGTTCTAGTTTAGATTGGTTATCTTTATAAGAGTCAATATACTGATATCAAGAATAAAATCTACTTCTGTCGGCTCATTTAGTCAATACATGTATATCAAAGAATGTTACGCTAAGGCCAAGATTTTATTTAAAACGAACCAAATGAAAATCTGATAGCAGATAGACGCCAGACGAACTGATAAAACAGTTGATTTGAATTGATTTTCTTTTGTATACTGTATAGGTAATAGACGGAGGCAAGAATAAACATTTATCGGGCATATGCCAGAAATAATACTTTCTCCTTTATCTATTTTTACAATGAGTTGGTGTGTTTAATTGTATAAAAATGACTGACCCAGATGAAAATCTATTGTCACCAGAAAGAAATTCGTAACAAGGAATATTGTTGAGCGTGTAGTCTAGTATCATCGGCCATCATCACGTCTTTTTGGAGAGACACGACTAGTGCACACTTTCTAAGCTTTTTATAAATATGCAATTGTTAGGCCCTGGTTAAGCGCTATAATTGAGCTTTTGCAGATACGTAACACACTAAGGAACAGTTTCCTTTAGGCATTGCTACTTAAATGGAACTATCAAAAATCATACATTGATCTGTTGCTTTTCACTTAATCACTAACAATACAATTGCTCTTGTATTGCTGTTTGGAAGATTAGGATCTCGTTGTCATCAAGTACCTATACGATATGACACATATCTTTCCATCCTATTTAGCAGATGGACACAATTTGAATAGCCTATTTTCCCTTGTGATGTTTTATTGTCTGGGCATAGTGTTTTCGTATGGTGTGAGATATTGGCATCGGTGAGTAACGGTATTCTCTCAGTGCAACAGATTGTAAATAACGTTTTCTTGATTCTGAGGCATTTAGTGCGAAATTCTATCGCGGGCATGACCCCAAGGTTGTTGAAGAGCACGTTTGGGACAGATTTGGGATCAAATATCCAGACGTCGATTCGGTGGAAGAAATAACAGGAGTCTTCTTAACTTCATCTCTCCACAAAACATTTGAGTACTGGTGAACCCCAAAGTGAATGTAACTCTTCATTATTCGACACGACTGCTAGTATTTACAAATCTGGATTGACATCTAACCCTTATTCGTAGCGCATTCGGCTCACTTTGTAACCGATTTCTCGCCGGAAACACAGTTACGCAGGCAAGGTAATGTAGTCAATCAAATTTTACTGCTTGGTAACGAAATATTGCAAAACATTACTCAATATCGTATTGCTATTGGAGCATTATAACAAGACAAAAATTGGAAATTCATTTTACACTTCCAGATCGTGAAGGTCATCACCATAAACCAATAGAAGGCCTCTATTCCTAATTATAGCGGTTTGTCTTTCTCACGAATCTGAAGTGAAATTTTTCTTATTTCTGTAAATACTAACATTACAATAAAAAAAAAAAAACTGGAATCCCTATTAAACATTTTAAACAGATAAGTATGTGTCAGATTCCAACGCCTTTTTACTTTAACCGCAGTCAAAAGTCTGTTTCCGCTAATCGATACCGTAATTGCCTTCTTTACATTCTGTTTTAATGAATCAGAATATTATCCACAGATCTATAATCACAGTATCGTTCCGAAAGGATTATGTATATCTCTGTGGCTGTTAATCAGAATCAAATCATTGAGCGATTCTGGATTTTTGATTTACGATTTTGGATGAACCAAGACAGACTTCCCGAACTTCTCGTCTGGTGTTTAAGGTTATGAGTAAGTTTAGTTATGTGAGGTTTAATGGTTGATTGTACTTGCATCCCTGATAAGTTAAATATGGACTGATTTGGTTGATGTAAAGTAACATTCGTGTAATAACTACACCTTAACTGTATTTAAAAACAAAACACCACATGTAAGCAGCTATTATTTCGGTGTGAGTGTAATTATCTTTATAGCTATTACTTGATGCCAAGGAGCTCTTCAAAACTTGGTGTAACGCGACTGCATTTTCTTCACTTTAAATCACTACTTTCTCGGGCCTGTGGAGTAACCCAGATGGCAATTAGAAATTGTTTGTTGGCGTAAATCACAACTACGCCTCCCTTGTCATTCCTGTCGGCCTCAAGCAGAACAAATAACAAGGCTATCTAGAAATTTTACTTCACTAAAAAAATTATGTAAAAGTTGACATTTCTTGAATTAAATTTCTGCGTTCATCTGCACACTTTTATTCGTTTCTCATGACATATATAATCTAGGTTACAGTTTTGATTTGTTGTGTTTTATAGTTGATCTGTGATAATGCTCAATTGTCCCTTAAATCATCTGTTCCCCACTATTTGGAAGACAGAAAAAATGTGAATCTGTCAAACAATCTAAAAATGTTATACTCCTGTCCAATAGAAAAAGTACAGGCTATATATGTTTTGAATTGATCGGTAAGAAATAAAAAAAAAGCAAAGTGACTCTGATTATAGATACACTGCACACAACAGTTTCGGAAAACGGTGTTCTTAATGTGTGGATAACTTTCCGTGTCCTATTAGTGCCGACTGGTCCCTTAAATTGAATGGTGGACTTTTCTTGCCATAAAGTTATTCAATAAATATACTTCATATAATTTTTCACAATAATTGTTAGGCAGTTTGTAAAAGGACATACTGATTTTGTGGCGACTGATGAATATTAATTGAATAATGTTTAATTTTACAGAGGTATCTCCACATGGCAGAAAAAGTCCACCATACAAATTAAGGGACTAATTGATCAAAATAATGACAGTTATCCACACACTCTACTCAGAATACCATATTTCAAAACTGCTCTGTCGAGTCTATCTACTCAAGATCACTTTGTTTTAGGTATTCCTCCCTTTTAATTTTCTCCAGGTTAAATGTTGTGAAGTATATCGATTACATACTTACAATCCTAATTGCCTGTTGTATACATCATTTGACCATTTTTGAGCAAGTTCGTAGCGCAAATAGTACAGATCAAGTGAGAGAGACTCATATTATCCTTTTAAAACCTTACTTGGATATGATCACGATTATACTGAGTGCTTAAAATATTGGGCGAATTATAACACCCAATATTTCTTATTACTCCCACTTCCACTCGAACAGATGTAGAGACTACCATTTGAAATACCTGGGCTTATGCATGGCTCTTGCTGCCATTTATCAGCACCGTTACATAATTGAAGAAATAGCCACGACCTTCAAATGCTGTTTTTGAATTGACATTGAGATTTTTTATAGCGCATTGTTACAATGAAATTCTCTATAAGCGTTAATATATGTGAGTATTACATTTCTATATTTCCAAATCAGTTGTTTCGGCAAAAACCCATTATAGGATGGGTAAATCAGACTTAACCATGGGGACGTCGCTTTTCAATTCTTAGCTTTATTATATTAGACATAGTTAAATTAGCTTGTAATGGACTTAGAATTAGAATTACGCCTGTGAAAGTTTCCTTTCTATTTCATATTTCAATTGTCTCTGTAACTTTTCTGAGGTTATCGGATGTATTTAAGTACGTTACCGGTGAGTGAAAATTTACAAGGACGTAGAAAATTTAAAGTTACAATGTGATGGTAGCTATTTGGCAATATACCCGCTCCCCACCTGTTAATACTACTAGTCTCTATTGACCATTTAGACGCAAGCTACCAA
>JAVFBZ010067231.1:3666-27013 GCA_032466195.1 Katharina tunicata | reverse complement strand
AACGCTGGATAAGGACACTTCAATTTATTTTTAGGTTAATATTCACGGCCTTGTAATTGCGAGAGGCAACCTTTAGACTAAGGTTCCATGACGGAAATGTTGCCGTTGGGACTGCGCCAAATTGCCAGACCACAAAACTAAGGAGAACAGGAATCTGAAACGAGAGCTTTATATTTCTAAAATGACAGAGATCCTGGGGCGTTTTTTCCGTTTAGCTAAAACACTAAACTTCAAGTGTATTCCATTCCTATGCACGTTGGAAATCAGTTCTGTCTTATATAATGTAGAAGTTTAGTTTGTTGCGAAAAGATTTAAAATGTTATGAGGTTACCCGATAAGAGCATCTTTGATATGATGAATATCTTAAGCGTTTAGAAGTAAAAGACGAGAGTGTGGAGTCACACTCGCACTCTGATTGACTTAATTTGTTTTTTTAATAACGAAATTAACAGTTTTAAAATTATTATGGACAATTGAACATCCTCGTGAATATTTATGATAATACCAAGGCGAACAAATAACCTGAAAAACAAAACAAATAACAAACAGATGAATTAAACAATGCCACAATCTCTCATTTAAATCAATAACGCTAAGTTCTGTTAACATATACAGGCACATGTATACAGTATGTTAACGAGATTGTGTATTTTCAATAGGCGGTCAACAGCAAATAGAGAGAAAATGTTAGAGTGAGCATACGAACTACAGCATATTTGATACTGGGTGTGTGTGTGAATGGTGTACTATAACCCAAGATTTTTACAGGTACGACATCTTCGTGACCTGAAATAGTCCGTTAATTTGCATTGACTAATCAAGTCAACTAGATGTTTAATCTAGTACATGTCCCCTCAGTGACAATACCTGATATATAGTGGGAGAAATAACTATATAATCACCATAGCAAACATTTTAGATTTTCCAATCCAATTACACAATATCTGTAATGTATAGTTTTGGATAAAAGTTTAAGCGGCTACTCAATTTATCTTCTTACATAGATATATGTCTTCAGTTCATTGCATTTGTTACCAAATGAAACAGACTCCTTTATATTTGTCAATAATACGCAAAGCACAATAGTGTCCGTGGACGTTGATTAAGGATAGGAACCAAACACACCAGCTTTTTCATTGTTGGCTTTAGCCAACAAATTGTATTGATATAATTTGTATAAATTGTATAATTTTTACACAGTTTTTCTAAGACAGATTAATGTCTGAAACAAATGTTTTCTCCATAACACTTTTTTATGAATTTAACGAATCAAGAGAGAAAGAAAGGCTCGAATCCCCCAAAAAACAGGCACGTGAAACTGATAACTTTCTTGTGTGTTTAAAAATTAAGAACTGTATTTTGCATGTTAGGTATCAAATTTTCCGTCTTAGTAAGTTTATTGCGTCTGCATTAGTTTCATCGATATCTGCAGATAGTCGGTCTTGCGGATTACATTGTGCTATAGAGGTAACAAATCCGTGTATCCTGTGGGATAATAATGGGATTCGACGTTCCATAGAGTGATTATTGTCATTTTTATGGAAGGGACTTGAATTAAGAGATGGGATCTTGCAGTAATAGCATTCCCTCAGGGGTAAAGACCATCGACGCTTTTTATCAGATTCCAAGACTTTTGGCACGAAATTCAATCGAGGTCGTGATACCATCCTGCTCCCAGAACACGCTCGGAACTGATTTGCGACTCCTGACGGCTAATCGATAGAACACACATCAAATATCTCCTTAACTTCTCCCCTCTTAAAGAGTCGAATAAAGGCGAAACGCTCGTTCACAAAAACCCCTTCATTATTCAACACGGTATATATCGTTTGTCTGGCCAAATTCGAACACAGTTACGGTCACTCTTATTTATGGCGTCTTCCACTGGCCATATCCTATACTCATCCGTCACTCCAATTATCTGGACATATAGATGTCATTTGTCACCATTAGCCATTTGGTAGCAAGCGTAGTGAACACAAATACGAGAGATAAGAACGCTATGTCCCATTGATATATTCCTTATGAAGCAAACTAAATACCAAGAGTAGACCCATGCTGTTCTCAGAATCGGAACTCGGTCAAAATAAGAGGGCTGTTTTGATTAATATGTGGAACAAAATCAATACATTTGAAATGGGCAAAAAAAGGATTTTAATTTAAGAATTAACGATAAAGATGCTAATGAAGTTAACAGCTCAGAGTTGTCGAGAATAAGTTAACTGACTAAGTATAGGTTTTCAGAAAAAACAAATGTACGTTATGGTTTACTAACCGAATTAAACATTGAGCAACCTGCATAAAGAAAGAACTATTTGAAATCTTGTTGATCTGACAAATTAAAGATTTTAACTACTCTCGTGCGTACATGCCGGAGGGTACTTTTTCAATTTTCGAATATATTTAGCAATTCATTTCCTTTGCTTGTGCGTTTGTTAGTTTCAATATAACACTTAACTGTAAAATAGTAGTGTAACTCGGAAGATCGAAACACTCTTTTTTGATATATATTGACATTTCAGCGCCTTATTTTGCCATCATCAGGAGACTTAACTGTATCTAACATGTTTCAAAACACATTTCAGTATACTAGTATTGGATAATCTTTTCAGTCAAACAAAAATAAAAACATGAAACACGAGTGATGTCATTGACCAGTGTACTGTAAGTCGGCTGGGGCTTCGGTACTGGGCTATATTGTGGTATAATTCTCGAGTCTAGGCGGTAGATGGAAAACATAAACCTAATATGTTATATTAATGGTAAAGCAAATAGGAAATAGATGGCTTAAATATTGAAAATACCAATACGTAGCAAATAAAAAATATATATTAAAGATATATAAGAAAGAGAAACTATATTATAAACAAATAACTATAATAAAAGCTACAACAAAAAAGGAAGAAATAAAAAAAGCAACACAATAGGTTTGTTAAGAATTCCTTAAATCACATTGAGCCTTGCTACGGCATCATACCAAGCGTGCCCAGACATCAATAATTGATAATTTAGACTGCAATTTTTTTCGCAGGGTTTTTTCATGGTAACAAATATCGGTGGCTCATGTATTATTCATTTCATGTGTGTGTTATTATGCTTGGTTTCAGCTACATATCTTTGTTGCTGGTATGCATCAATTCGCTGTGTTTTGATCCTACGATTCGTCAATAGCACTTCGCTTAATTTATTGCTGTATTGTTTATACATGAAATTGCATAGAAAGGAAATTATGTTTGCTCTGCAATTGTTGCTTTGGAAAATGAGAATAAACGCAATCGTATTAAGCATAGGCGATCTATATGCTCAAGGCAACCGGTGAGAGATAATTTAGAAAATAGAATATCCAGTTCATAATCATTAAACAATAAACGGCGGACATCTTTCTTGATATAAGCAAATATACCAACGGATCAATTTCTAAATGGAGAGACTTCGTTTTGTGTAAGTAATTGAAAGTTATATCTCGACTGTTGCGCTGCCACTGCTTGGTTCATATCATTGAGTTAAGAATCGAAAACCACCTCGCGACATTCAAACCTTCTGGCGAATTACCTAGTACTCGTACAGACGGCCTAGAAAGTAGTGTTTTTAATATACAATCTATATCTTAAAAATTAAGGGAAACCCACCACACTTCCAAACCATATATATCCAGCGACATCTGTATTTTGCTTTCTTAATTGCGTAGTTATTTGGGTGTGAATATAGTTGGTTTGTTTATTTGATTGTAATTTAATAATCCGTACTTAAGGTTATTTCCCTATTGTGAAGGAGACCACCATGCAAGACACTGACACTACAGTAAATTTTCAAGACAAAAAGAGGACCCCACAACAAATCGGTTTCTTAATGCCTCTTAGCTCAGAGAAGATCAGGACAAAGGAGTCTCCCACCCTACCAACTGAGGTTTAAATAGAGTACTGAACGGATTGTCGTTCAGCCGCAAAAGACGCGCCCGATGAAATGAAGAGAAATACGAATGTGAAATAAATGAATCTGATAAACCGTACTCCGACCTTTCCAAAAAGTTTAGTTTTGAGTTTGCGGAAATACAGTGTGTGGAACATTACATAACAGATACATTTTTTGTCGCTCTTTCACTAGTGAGTTTAGTTAAACTCCATTCTGGAAAAGATATATAAATATTTCCAAAGAATTAACAATTTGTCCATAAATATCAATCAAATTTAGTAATTTTCGTAGCGACAAACAGTTTTTACGTGGATTTTTTTATGAATATGTATTCAGGTACATGTAACTAATGACACCAGTTATAAAGTTATTGGAAAGGTTTATCTCTGCAGACAAGTATTGGATTGTAATTTTACTTGCACTAAAATCTTGGAGGATCTATTCCATTTCCATACCTTCATTAGCAAGGAAAGGTTGGTGGTTGGAGGGAAATCTGGTCTATCATATATTCCCAGATAAATTACGTCAATTGGGATCTTCTCCGGAATTAGTTAAAGACTGGCCGTATAACGCTAAATGAAGCATTCACATTTATTCACACATCGGTATTATCAGGTTCGTCATGCTTGATGATGCATCCCGCGGGATGAACAAACTTTCTCAACAGAGAACAGGTCATCTGAACCCGCGAATTGACCATCGGAAGTATTTCTTGTCAATATACAATCAGCTGAAGGCTGCAACTCATTCAGGCGAACTATCAAAGCAAGCGTTAATTGAACCAGTGCATAATAGCTGATTGGAGGCGATTGGGATATAGGGGAATTAAGGCTGATCAAGCCCATCCTAAGATTCCCTGGCAATTTGAAATCAGTCAGGGAAACTGAACTCTTGATACATGAATGGTTCATTAAACGGTTACTGTCCGTCACACAGACTGAGAAGTGCCACAATTCCTTTTGGCTTGAAGGTTTAGTCTTACAAATTCAAGTTCGCAAACTGTTCCAATATTGAATCAAAATAACCTAAAGCTAAATTAATGATATAGGAATCTATAACGTGTATATAGCAATCAAATCAAGGCATATATCAACGCACAGTCTAAGTTACAGTAATCGGACATGCTTCTATTTCCTCAAACGCCTGATTTTTTACTATGAAGATTAGAACAAGGTTGTGCAATTATCAAAGCAAACGGTGCAATTCTCCATGTATCGTTATTCATTAGGGATCAAGAGAGAAATCACACATTGGACCGTTTGAAGTTCTTGACAAGTTCTATATTCCACAGGAAATTAGTTACATGCCTTTCTGGTGAAGATAATTTCGGCACCAAACGAGCCACGCGTACGTAGCCCATGTTTGAATCAAAGAGGGTACAAGCACGTTTTATGTCTATAAATATAAAAAGAGCAACACGCGAAAGAACCATGTTCACTTAGCCAATGACAAAAAAGGATAAAAAAAACCCACACAAACATAATAGATATGGTCATATTGAGAACTATTAGAAATACTGCTTACTTATGTCAGCGTTAAGAACCAAAACGACTGTCTCTATTCCTTAAAGCGTATTTTATGCTCCTTAGGTATACGGTTGGGCTTTCACACGAGGAATTGGTTGATAGTATAACTGTCAATTTCATGCCAAATCAGATTTGTCTTTAGGCAATTTCAAGTTTGTTCACACAATTATCAAAATATATGCAGATCAACGGAGAGACAAGGTAAAAGGTTAAGCCATACCGACATAACGATGCACACTTTTCAAAATCAAACAATAACTCCTAACAAACTATCATAACTGCATTATGATTTACTTTGACATTGTATTATTTCCTAAAATACTTTACTATTGTTTTGAACGACAAGATTATCAGAAATAGTTGTTTGACGCATTAGCTGTACGTTATTTGTCGTTTGTAATGATTGTATGCACTCGCATAACTCGCAAGTTACCCTTAAATTCAGCTTCGAGTCAACTTCCAAACGACAATGTGTGTTGCCACGTGTTAAATGAGTCTGACAGACAACACATATCTAAAAAATACAGACTGGCATCAAACATGCAGGATTATCCTATAATTAGAAACCATCAATTTACACGTTAAAGGAAGAGAAAGCTTATAATCAAACCATGTCCAGATAATATGGACAACAAGGGAAAGTATAAGCATAGTTTCTTGTAATCAGTGGCCCATAACTGCATAACACCTAGTCAAAATATGGAGATCAATAACTAATGTAGTCTGACATGTGTAACTTAGCGGAACAGCCAAATTTGTCAGCCGGATGTTGACAATCAAAATGGCAAGCGACACAGCTCTTCTTCGTTTAGTTGAGTGATGCAAATTGTTACTCAGCTTTACAAAACCTTTGAAAGATAAATAATTTTTTGATAATGAATTTTAAAGACGCTTTTTAGCCATAGTGCATGTTATCAAGTTGTCTATTCTTTTAAATGGTACCGGCTCTAAACCAGAAACTCTTGTACTCGACTTTAATACTTAGTACTACGGCGTTCCTTAATTTTAAAATAAGAAAAATCGCACTACTCTTGTGGATAAATAACAAACAACAATATAATATAATAAATATAAAGGCAACTTGCCCATTAAATTTTCTAGAGTATGTGGCTGCACTTTTTAGAAAAGTAGTGTTGGCTAAAATTAAAATGACACATTGTTTCTCAACTAATTGTGTAAGACAATAATGCAGTTTACTTTCTTTCAAAACTATCTACTTACAAGAAAGTTTAAATAGCCGTCTATGGTCGTCAGGCAGCTTTACCGTAGCGTTTGTTAATGTTCTATTTAATACCTTCCAAGTCATTACTCTCACAGTAAGATGTTTTCGACCTGTTTATGTTGTAGGTGTATTTGCCAGACGTTCTAACGCAGATTGACGCGTAGATGGGAACCTTTAACCGTCAACAGGCATTGTAATTCAACTCACAGACAATATACATCCACTGGGAAACCCCGTGTTGATTATTTAAGGAATACGTGAGTAGAATTTATCTTAGCGTGAACAACTGGAGTGACAAGAATAGCCCCATCGAAAATAAATAAATGAATTCTTTTTTTTTATAGCCTACAAAACTTAAGCTCATATTATTTAGATTTATACATTTTTGGGGAATACAGAACAACCACATCATACATGTATGTCGGTAACAGGCGAAATATTTTGGAATAAATGCACAAAATAGATAATTAAAAGGCTCATAAAGCAGACGCCACCGGGAGTTGTAGAACTGACTCCATTACTTCTTTACGATGAGATTAACATTCAAAGTTCGAGCAAATAATTGTAAGGGTTTTTACTTTCTTATAATGATGCACTTTGGCTTACTGCTAGAAAAAAAAAATCAAAGTAAAAAAACAAATACTCAACCCGTAATGAAACATATGTGTAGTGATCGAAAGTAATTACATGTTGGCTTAAATCATGCAAACTCGATCAACTGAATTTGTTTATTTGATTGATTCGAGACGGTCCATTATTTTTCCTTCCTAATTAGTTTCCTCGCTATCCGGTGCTGTTTTAAGGACGTTTTTTAGCAGGATATTTTCTTTCAGTTTTGCCCTACTTCCTTATAGGAATCTGGGTTTGGTTTTATACCAGTTCCCACCCGAGCTGCGAGCCCAGATATAGTGTAAGGTATACCTGTTAACGTACGATTAGGAAGAAAAAAGGGGAAAGATTTCATTCTTTTATTCTTAAAACCTGTTGTCTTATTACTTTCAATATCCATTTTTTTTTACTTTTGAACACTTGCCGTTTAGAGTTATAGCAGATGAATGCAAAATATTCAAATGTAGCAAATATATATTTAAATGACTCCAGAAATATTAAAATCAATTGGATTTAAAATTGCATAAGTGGCGCCGCTCATATAGTACACATTGATTTTTGCTAGGGTTCGGTTGCCTTGAGGTCGTTCACTTTATTTAGGAGATTAGTGAAGCCTTCAACGATAGCGTGACTGCTATTTAATGTCACAATGGTGGCAATTCAAAGAGGCTTGACCTTTGTGGAAGTGTTGATTGGTTAACAGGGTTTGAACTGATTTATCCGCGCTGAGAGGAAGAGGTAAATGAGTGATCGGTCTGACAAGGTTGGAGTCAGGCAAGTTTAGTTGACATAAAGACAAAAAGAAAGGTGACCGACTTTTTAAATCCCCTGCCAAACTAACGTGTTGTTGACTTAGATCATATTCACACGAAGCTACACGACACAAACCTAGTTTTTGAGCTGCCCTCGCTTCCGCACTTTTTCTCCTTAATTGAGCTATACAGTCCCAGAAATACGTATCACTCGCGTCTAAGGAATTCCTCGTTTCGGAAACACTATATAGCAATCCGTTATTCTTTTCGTCACTAGTCTTAGCTGTTCCTGTCGTAAAATTCTGATGGCTTGCCGGCCTACTTAATTCTCCATCCAGTATATGAGGAATGTCTAAAAGGGACAAGTTCAGTTCATCTTCACTTTGAACGTGTTTGATTTGTATCTTATTAAAATGTTCTTGATTGGAAATTTTTGTTGAAATACCGGTATCACAAATGTTTGGGTCGCTATGAAAATACGAATTATAAAACGGAAAGTGATAATGAGTATTGCCATTAATGCTAACAATGCTCCCTGAAATAGTATTATCATTCTCTACAGACTCCTTAAAAGTTTCCTGAGCCACGAAAGTTCTTCGGAGAGGGGGTGAATAATTGAAAATCTTTGTAGGCATTGAGGGTCGTCTTGGCGAAGTATCATAAGTTTCCACTTGAGACAACTGGAAGTGTTCAACTGGTTGGCAATTGGAACAGTTTGATTGGGTGTTAGTGTCTTGTTTATTCTTGGCATTCAACATATTGGCAGATGCTCGTCTTATCTGCATTTCTTTAAATATACTTTGCCGTCGAGCAAGTGCCAAATTCGGCGAATCTGGCGGTGAACTGGACGATCGTGAGTCTGGCATGCTCATTCTCAGCTTTCGAGACGCCCGAATGATCCTCATAGATCTTCTTGGTGAATCATAAAAATCCAAACTATAACGATTGCAATATGTCCGCTGGAAAATCCTTTTAAAGGCTCTTTTGAAATCTTTGTTGAGACACGGATATATGATTGGGTTTAAGAAAGAATTACAATAACCTAACCAAAAGAAAGCCTTGAAGACAGACTGTGGGACATCGCAAGAATCACATACTCCTCCGATCAAATACACAAGGAAAAACGGAGACCAACACATAAGAAAAGCACCTACCACAATAGCCAATGTTTTGGCGGCCCGCTTTTCCTTTGTGAACTTTTTCAATCGTTTGGCGAGAGTTTCTCTCTGTCTGTGTTTATGATCCATTAAGAACGGTTCCTGAGACGCCGAGCTAACATTACTCGGTCGGTAGTCCGTTTTCACGTTGAACAACTGCGATGGCGCCGGCTCTTTAGCGGTGTCCATATCATAGTCCGGAGTACGAAGTTCACCAAGTGCGTGACTCTTTTTGATATCTTTTGTGTGTTTGGCAGCAACTACATATATACGGGAATAAACAAAAATTAACACCATGGACGGTATATAGAATGATCCTAATGCTGAGTAGGTCACATAACCTTTGCCTGATGTTAGTTCGCACTGAGAATAATCCGTACGTTCACTACGCCATCCAAATAAAGGTGGAATTGAAATAGCTGTAGCGAGAAACCAAACACTGAATATACACAATGCCGCAACTTTAGAAGTTGAAAATCGAGGGTATTTCATTGGCCTACTGATAGCCACAAAGCGATCTAAACTTATTGCGACTAAGCTTAGGATTGAGGCCGTACAACATAACACATCCACCGTTGCCCATATAACACAAAAATATCGCCCAAAGATCCAATATCCAAGAATTTCGTAAGTGGCTGAAAATGGCAACACTAATAATCCAACCATAAGATCTGCGACTGCAAGAGACACAACGTAGAAATTTGTGGCCATGTTCCGCAAAGAATAATCGTAAAGAACTGCTAGAATAACTATGAAGTTTCCGATAACAGTGGCCAAGTCTATCAGCATTAGTATCACACTCAGCGGCACAGCTCTCCAGATATCGACTTGGAGTAGTTGCTCACTGACAGTGTGAGATGTGTTGTTGATATTGTTGGCCATAGTACACCGAGTGAGAGAGCGCCGCTTAAAGTTTCCTCCCACCACTGCTTACGAAACGCCTGGTCGAATCATGTCACTTGGTAACCAAAACGTTTCATTGTAATCCGACTTGTTTGTCTCGAAAAACCATTGACATTTCAGTAGCCCTTATTAACACCAACCTTGAATCCATAGTTTCTTAGTTTTGCATGTCTTTACTTCTCGGTATGTGATCACTAATGCTATCAAAGCTAGACTGGTCAATTCCTTGGGAAATTATTGTCTAGCCTTAACGGACAGAGGAGTGTCAAGTAAAGCCCGTGGAAAACTATGATAAATTGGAAGTTTTCGAGATAGAAAATGGTCAGGGAAAAAGCCGATAGAGTGATAGTGGGGTAAATGTATCTCACGCAAAGCTGAAACCCTTTAGCTGGTCACCACTCCATCCCTAGTGCGAGCAGAGTCGATAGCGACTAGGGGATAATATCACTAGTCGCTAGTTAGGATGACGATCCATGCACTGCCGTGGTGCACGCCAAACGTTTCATTGTGTTCAATTATTTTACGGATCATTTCTCCTGATGACTAGCCACCTGTAAACCGCTCATATCCACGAATATTAAGTCGCGGTGGACGCCTCTTCATTCGCGGACAGCGAATTGGCCGCAGGCGTTTGACACTTACCTTATTCCTGTTGGAAATTTCCAATTTTCTACTGCCAATTTGGCTCATTTTCTCCACAAAATTGCTCTATACAAGGACCAAAGCCTCTAAGTTATGGCGGTGATTCTGTGATGCGACAAAAATTGGATTTGACACGTATTATCGTTTTGTAAGTGCCATAGAGAAAAACACTCGAGTCTTTGCGAAAAATACCTCATCAAAATCTCTAAATTACTACTTGTATTTTTGGAAGCTGGTGAATTGTCGTTTAAGTTGCTCATATAACTCCCTCGTTCATAATCAGTTTATTGCTACTGGAAAAACGATCAAATTTGGCACAAGGCATCTTGAGGTTTACAATACATATGTCTCTTATATAATACTTCAGTCTTACTATTATGAAATGTTTTAGCCTCATTAGAGACACAAACGAAAACAAAATGTATAGCTCTGAAAATTTTACAGTCTCATTTATGAGGGAGAATAAGAGCCAGTTTAGACGCCAAATTCCACGGTGAAATTGAAATAAATAGCGATATATGTGGCGAGAAATGCCTTGAGGGTAAGATAACGTTGGGAGACTAGTACTACTGTACTGCTTAGGCCAGTTTCAATCAATACGTGTGAATCATAACATATTACAAGACAAAATCTGGAGGACAATACACAAATCAAATAACGAAACAACTATCTAATAAAACGATATGTGCTGTCTATAGAGACTGCAATAGAATATTAGGTGACTAATTTAAATTACCAAGCATTTAGTTTTATTGGGAAAACCTGGATGAAGCATCGTAAAAACTCGTCTCGTGAACTATGTATGTTCATTTATCATTTATGTCAATCGCACATGTCTTCGTTATTAAATGAGAATGAAAGAACTCATTGTTGTTAAATGACACACATAAATATGGTTGCAAAGTGTTCCGTTGATATTCGGATCGGATAATCTTTTTGCAATCCTAAAGTAAGTTCAACCTGTACCGTAGATAACTATAATGTATGTTTATTTTTTATCTTGATTGAGGTTTTGCGCCGTTAAGGTTATTTTTAAGGTTATTTCACTCATATATGACGGCGTGCAAGCCCGATTCTATGGATGAAGGAAACCACCCTTCACTACACTGACTATATACAAGACACCGACTGGACACCACAAACAATCGGCTTGCTGATGCACCTTAGTTCAGGCAGCAACAGGCCACAAGTAGCTCTCGCCCACAACCCGCTCTATTATCTATGCTATAGACTTCGTCCGCTATGAACATGCTTTATACGTGTGTATACATGTATGTGCGTCTGCAACTTTGCTAATAAACACCGACAATGTTAAGTAAATAAATGATGACAAATACCACATTACACTCTAAACAAATCAAATCCAGCCCTACTGATAAATGTGTATTGAAAATTAACATTATATTTTTCGATTGTCAGCCGAGACTTAAAATCAAACGACTAGGCGAAAAAAAAAACCCACCAAAACTCTAATTGGAGTTGCTTACACATCTGAGCTAGCTACACTTAAATAGAATCGGCTAGGTGCGGGCGCAGCTATTTACTTCAGCGCTCATTTGCTGTCAAGTTTGACAATAAGGAATTACTCCTCGTTATAAAGCCAGCTGTAAAGCCGATCATTCACCACTTGCATATCGATTTTTTCAATCGCGTCAATTAGGTTAACACGTGTCCTTTGTATATAATGAGGTGATGGGTGTCTATTTGATATACAATACTGACAATCAATAACATATTAATAAACATGCTTTATAAATTGCAGGAAAATAGATGACGTATGTTTTATAGTACACGTTATGATCAGTGTTTTTTATACATGGAAGTTACAATTGGTCCATAATGTACTACACAGCTATAATGTGTTGAGTTTGATTATATAAATCAAACTAAGATATCATGAACCGAATGGTGTATTTATAACAAGCAACCGACAACAAAACTGATCAATATGATTATGTAGTTGAATACCACCATTTCCCCCGCTTGTATTGTTTTATTAAATAAAGGTAGTCCTAAAGTATAAATATAAAGTATAACATTTAACTGATTAATCTATAAAAGACTGAAAGAATCTTTACTAGTGAGATAATCCTATTAAATACGTAACACCTTATCAACAGTTTACTATCAACGACTTAAGCAAAATTATGGAAAACTAAATTATTTATTATTTCACATTAGAATTTCACCAGCATAAAGTTTGAATACTTATTTGTTAATCTAAGCAGTAAACAATTGTTCACGTTTGAGCAGTTGGGGTCCAACAAGACCTTAATGTGAGGTTTGATGCTGATGGGAATTGCCTGATTTTATGAATCTCTGTGATGAAACAGGGATACCTGCACCAAGCGTCAAAATAGCATAGTGAACGTGAATTATTTTTTGTGTCATTTAGAAGTAGAAGGTCGGATGGCTGAATTGTTTAGGTGGCCGGCGTTTACTTCTGGCGACTCGGTGCCTGACCAAATTTACAAAATAACTTCTATCTAGTATATGTACCTGTAGCAATTGTGTGACAGTCTTAATTTACGATTTTGTGAAGTTTTAACATTTACACATGAACTTTCTTAACAGTACTGTGAAAATGTTTGCTTTTTATTCAATCCGGATTACAGTTATTGTATTCCCACTGTAAAAACAAACGCGTTACCTGATCTTGACATCATGATATTAACCTAGCGATAATAACAATATATATGTGCTTATAGTTATGCTTTTTGTTTTACTTAAAGGATTATGTGACACATGGACAATATACATAGTTGTTTTAAATTATCAAATGCAGATATAAAATCAGCAAAATCTTGACTGTCGCATTCTCATTTATTACGAGATATTTATACTTTAGATTGAAATATAAGCAGTATGGTATAGTGTATTCCATTGAGAAATTTTACCCAAACTCAAGAGAAATGTGATCAGAATTCCAGAACATCCACGGTGACTCAGTACGTAGCTTAAGGGGTCTAAGAGACTTCATTTTCACACAGAAATTGATTGTTCAGGAGTCAGCCCAAAGCGATGGTATTTTTATGCCTGTTTAGTTATTGTGATTGACCTGGACCATGCCTGCGTATTAAGACAGTTGTGAGAGAATATCTTGTAACCATTCGGTATTAGAGTTAACAATCCAACATTTGAAGAAATTTCTGGTCAATCTGTTAATATACCTTTTTCTTTGATTGATGGAGTTTTTTTGCCGTACTTATGGTTATTTCACTCCTATGACGGACTGCCAGCCCAAGGGGGGGGGGAAACTACCCAAGGCGACACTGGCAACACACAAGACACTACAGTACGTTTACAAGAAGAAAAGCAGGACGCCACAACAAATCGGCCTAAGGATGTTTCTTAGCCCAGAGAGATCCTAGGCACAGGTTGCTCCCACCTAGCCACCAGCGTTTTAAATGCTTGTCTTATATGTAATAAGAAGTACATGCAGCAAGTGACTTAGATTAATTACAAATGAATAACAGGTGTGTTACCTGTAACTCAAGTATTATGTACGAATTTTAAATCTTGCTTAAAATTCTCCGGAATTTTGATTACTCCTTTCACTACCTACATATAGGTTTATAAGTCTCAGAGACGTCAATTTCACTCAAAAAGTTATTCTTAAAGAGTTAACCCCAATATTTTATGCATGTGTCGATATTGTGACGGACCCTAACAAGGTCTGTAATATTAGTCACTTGTAATAGATTTGCCCGGTCCTAATTTCACTTATATGCCAATTTTGTATTTCTGTATATATTAGTAATGTATTTCTGTTGAAAAATTTCAAACAATATACTACAAGTATACTTTGTATTATTAAACACATGCTCGCCTGATCTGATTGGCTGCTTCGAATGCAGCAGAACTTGCAAAATACATGTAAGTGAAATAAAAATGTCGCCGATAAAAGGGTCACCAAGTTACTTCACATATGATAAATTATTCACGGTTTTGGCTGCTTCTGAGATAAACAAAAGGGGACAGGAACATTACAGACTGTGTCTACAGCGTTGATCCCCTGTAAGATCAAGGGCAATAAATTAATTTCCATTAGGAATATAAAGGGGAAAAATCGATAACAGGATAGAATAATTCAACACCTTTGTACTTTTCAATTTCTAGGTAATTATACGGTAAAGCAATAATGTGTTCCTTTTCAGAATCAGTGAAGCGAAAATAAACACAATGATCTACGTGATAAACATTTCAAATGTTTTAAAATTGAGATGAAAGTGAATGTTTTGAACGCAATACATGGCCAAATGGACGTCAATTGAGAATTTTTATATCTGTTATTCATTGTATAATTGTACATACAATTGGCAGATAAAATAAAATGCCATGAACAACAAATAACACAAATAAGAAGACGATATTTTTGTAATTAATCTAATGTACACGTGTTTATTTTAATATTTATTATTACAGAGCGTACCAGACTTTGTAGATGAATGATGACATCAACAAAATTATGTTATTTTTATTATTATTTTAAAAATGCGTCAATCTTAGATTTACCGATAATGATGTATGAGCATCGTTAACTTATATTGTAAGTTTATAGTGTTACGTAACCCAAAGGACGAGACCTTTATGGATATACGCAAATACGTATTTGATACCCTCGGCGTAAACTTATATAGACGAATGTCGTGCTATAAAATAAATGGTTCGTCACACTAAAGAGTCTGTGGTTGTCCCTTATGATGCTATACCAGACTGCCAAAATCGGCCTGGATACCCTCGACGCAATATATATATGGACGATTGTCATGCTATAAAATAAATGGTTCGAAACCGTATTAAGACATTTTAACATGCCGTATGGGCTTTACATCTCATGTCATATACACCGTTCCAGGTCGTAACAGATAGGACACATGTCTTATATAAGGTATTTTAGTTACAATTGAAGCGCGTCGAATTTTCTTGAATAAAATATAAAATATGTCATGTCAGTTTTGTATGTTTGCGTTCGTGTGTTGGCTCAATGTCCATGATATAGATACTATTGTGAGTCCCATATTTATATATATTTGATGCCGCAACCAGTTTTACGATAACCCAAAGAAAAACCTCATTTGTGGGTAATAACAAGATAAAATAAATAGACGCTACTTTAGTGTCCCAGTGTCAGTGCTTCCCGTTGAAAAAGAGTCGCAGTCTCTACTTGGATGAACCTTCGTGGTCGTTCTGACGTGAGGTTTGTAAGGCAGTCGAACTAGCCAGTCCAGAAAATATACCAGAGGTTTTTAATCCATAATATTTTATGATATTCTTAAAATTTTCTGCTACAAGTAGCTTTCGCAGATGATAAATGCTGTTTGGCATGTAATTTTATAAGCAAGGCAGCATTTATCAGCCTGTAACAAGGACAGTCAAGGGCTGTATATTCGGTTACAAAAAAAAAAAAAAAACACAACAGCTGAAGTGAGCTGTAAATTCGTGGCTCATTTCGCCTCGAGGACTTTGGGGATAGCTTTGGGGATAGCTTTTCCCTGAATGGAAATTCCTGGACATCCACTGTGAATGAAATTTTAGTACCTTGCTTAAGGAGTGTCGGAGAATTAACTTTCAGACGGGAATTGATTCTTCTGCAGTCATCCCAAAGACCCGTTTTATGTCTGTATAGTTTTTTTGATTGTCCCTTGCCATGCCTTCGCTTTAAGCCAGAGTTTTTTTGTTGTCAGTAACAATGTTGATAAGAATGACAGTTAAAGAATGATACATTGTTGCTTATTTGTTTGTTTGTTGGATTGGTATTTAGCATCGTCCTTCAAGTATTATATCTCTAATATAACTATTTTGTGTTATATTCGTCCTATCGAATATAATTTAGTTGTGTATTTCTGTATAGTGTATTCACGGATTGGTCACGAAAATAAAGTAACACTATTATTAAACAAGCATAAACATGTGACCTGGCTGACCGGTTAAGTTAAAACGGTACTAGTTGAAGAAGTGTAATTACCATGACTCAGATAAAAGAGTCGCCAATTCTCATAAATAGTGCATGTCGTAAAAAAATGCTGTAAATGGTTCAATTTGATGCAGACAACTATCACCAGAATCAACAGATCATTGTATAGAGCGTAAATTTCTGGCGAGATCAAGAGCGAAAATTGACGTTTCCAACAAGAAAGTAAATGTTAATCTGGACGGAACCGATTATAAGGTTTCGAAGCATAACGTCATAACGACTATCGACATCGTGTTGACAATGCGATCACGAGACTGGTAACTTGAAAACCATTAACTGTATAGCCAATTTGAACATATATTTCTGGTCCCCATATAAATTTACATAAGATATTTTACATTAATTGTATTCATAGTCTAATTATGTATTGCGTCACAATAATGTTACATTGTCGGAAAACTACTAGTTACCTTTTTTACATTAATACGAATATATATTATTTTTAAACTATGCCTGACGCAAGATGCTTTTGGACCTTTAATACTGTGCTGACTTCTAATGTCCGTCTCGCGCATTTGTGTTTACCTCACAAGAGCAAAAATGTATTGTGCTGCGAAATTGCTTTCCTGAGAGTAATTCTCACAAGGTCTAAGAAGATTTAAAACATACCTATATGTCTGCTGTGCGTTTGTAGAGTCCAACATCACGCATATTCAGGATTATATACTTTAACCATGATGTCTTTATGGACCTAACAACACGGGTTAATGGTCTATATTAACCGGGGACATCAACTCAACAACTATATGCAAACAATCTCCCAAGCTCTCGGAAAGGCTTTTAATAGGAAAAAAAAAGTCAAATTGGTAGCACCTTTGAGACTAACTGTTTAATTGTAAGTACACACAAGCTTTCACTAACAGTGGATGATAGCTTCTTCAGGTGTAATGAAATGACCAATGAGGCTTCTAATAGTTTTCGCCTAAACTAAGTGATATCTTTGCCTTAACATTAGTTTTGACCAATGCGTATGTTGGAAGATAAGTTGATATTTGGTGAGAATAACGACACTTGTTTGGGAAGCGTCGTAAGGTGTGATAGTGAATACTAATACTCTTTTCACATTGTTACCAATGGGAAATTTACCAGTAAGTCCTTTCAGTAGTGGAGTGGTGGAAGATGAATGGATAGTTCCCCTTGGTACACTAATGCTACTGGTCAGAATTGATGAGCTGACAACATAACACCAGCTAAGTAGACCCAAATTACTTTTCAGTTCTTCTGAATCCTATCCTCTTTTCCGGCATCCATCACATTATTTTAACATTTATGCAAATAGGAAAAAGAACAGAAAAAGACAAATTATACGATACTTTTTACCCAAAAACCTAAACAAAAAAATAAAATTTTACAAAAAGCGTGTCTTGTTAGAAATACAAGGGGTTCAACAGGGGGCAGTTTCATATAACTGCAAAAATGTTTGGTCGTAAATGACGCCACCTTCTGGGAGTTAAACAAAGGACGACGCTATGTTAGAACCAAACTTTACGTACAAAGTTTTAGGAACCCACCTTAGGAACAGTTAAGTTGGATTTATAATGTAACATTTCCGTCAGTTGTGAGAAATCTTTTCATATATACTGATGTGGCAGTATCGGTGTTAAGTATAATTTCACTTAGAATAATACAGTTTTATTTCTTGTGGATTGGACTTTAACATCGTATTCAAAACTGTTTCACTTATATGCTGATTTTTGCCAAGGCGTTGTTAAATTGAACCCATTTTGGTTCTGTGCTGTTGTTGGGTGAGCTCATGAATATGTAACAAGCTCTAGTTTTAACAATGTGTTCAACAAAAATAAAAGTTGGGACTTGATTGGTTGCTTAAAGTAACATATGCACTCAAAAGTTCTGAATTTTGCGTTATCACAGAATCTCATGAAAAATTGATATTTTTCTTAAGAAGTTAGAGGCTTTTCAGTAATTCCAACATCAAATTTGTAGGTTGAAGGAGAGTTTTATAATAACTAAAAAACTAAAAACGGAATTTTCTGGCAGAATATTATTATGTGGATGTGTCAATCAACTGTCATTACTGAGCCACCCTTAGATGTACCGGCACTACTTCAAGCCAAACGTTAATAAGCCCGTCCCCTACCGCCATTCAAACTCTTAACTCATTCCATATATGGTCATGAAACCGGCGAGATCATAAGCTTTACTTTGAGGCATACGAGGGAAAATGACCGGCTTTCTTTATGCTAAATTCGAATTATTGCAAGATTTCTCCTGGCTATTACTAGCCTTGAACAAACAAAATTTTTATTTCAAATTAATTGTTTTAGTTTATGCACAAACTTCAAAGTTGGTTAAAATCAAGGCAATTGAAATTTGTTGTAAAACCCTAGTTCTGAGTGCTTACGTTAAAGCAAACATGTGTATTAACTGTGATAAAGCTGGTGCAGTTAAAACAGACAACAATTCACGTAAATTATAACGGGCCTGTCGTACAAAAAACATCGCAAATTATATTATCTAAATGCTCCTAATTGCTGCCAACAACAGGGTACGGAACACAGATCAGTATCAAGAGCGATACTCTCATTTCGAGATCGAGGGCAATAAATTAAATTTCCATTAGGACAATAAAGTGGGAAAAAATCGACCAACGGATAGAAACATGTAAAACCAATTGATGTAGTAAATCAAAATAGTTCAGTTTCCAGATAATTGAACGGTAAAACGACAAACCAGGCAATTTGTTTCCGTTTTTTGGCATAAGTGTCACCTTATAAACAACTCCAGTACTAAAATTTTCAAAATGAAAGAAATATAAATTGACAGGCAATGCTAGATACCTTAAAAGCAATACTGAAATAGTTGGGGCCAAGCGAGGCATGATCTTACCGACAGTCGTTCCATTCAGTCTATAATTGTGCATGAAATAGCCAATTGGATTTAGTTTAAAAAAAATCCCAATAGCTCTCAAGACGCACGTAAATACTGCTACTTTAAATGGAAAATCATCGTTATATTTATAGTAATTTAAAAATATTTTCGATGCAGATTCATTTAGAAACTATAACGATTTTCTGACGATTACAGCCCTTTGTGTTTTTAACACAACACAGAAAAAATCGGATCTTGTATTTCCGTATTTTCGATGCATGTATGCGCAGTGGTTGATGTAGCGGTATATGAACGATGATTGATACAATACAGGTGTTTGTGGATGTATGAGTTAGATCGACATTTAACTTTCAGTTCAAGCACGACATACTTATCTAAATGCACTGTATATTATTCGACTAGATATTTCAGGATCTTTTTAGGGGAATGAATTGCAGATAGCTAAGTATATATGCTGGTCAGGTCAGTCTGTGACCCGAAATTCCGGTTCAGTTCTGTTAGTTTGTTTGATTGGTGTTTAACATGACGACTTCGCGGTGCCTAAGGTCCACAGGGGGAGTTTCAGTTTTGATGATGGCGTTCATTTATATTCTACTGAATGTGTGCCAACTGTTACGCAGAGAGTTTCTCTCTGACTTTTAGAAGGTAGCAACTAGCTCTATACACCTCAGAAACGGCTTAAATATTATTTTGTGTGTACTTTTTTAAAATAAAAAGTAGTCTATTTATTTTTCGGTATGTGCATTTAATAGTTAGGATAATAAAGTAATTTACACCGTAGTTCGACAAGGGGATAAGAACATATATTGGTTAGAGTGAGGGTGACCTTAACGCTTAACAAATAGAACAACGGGGTGGGCCCCATTTATAACACACACTGGACCCTAATTCAATATTGTGTTGTCAAAATTTGCGCTAATAAAGATGTACAGGGCCCTTGACGTTCGATTCAATTGAATCCAAATTGTTGAAGCCGTGTTTCTTGTATTTTAATATTAGACTGCCGATTGTATTTATCTTCAAAATCATGTAATTGAGTAAAAATATTTGCAGGGGCGTGATGTGTCCCTAAAGATCGGACTATCCACAGTTTTTTCAATATGATTATAGCTGTTTTCCCGGCCATAAACCAAAACGTGTCTGATGTTATATATAGTCTCTTGGGCGATTAATGGAGTACAAAAGTGCCACGATTCAGTCGGCGAACAGTCATTTTATACTTCCAAAAATTGCAGAGAAAACAGATGGACCCGATTGGGGTAATATAGTTCCAACAGCTTTCTTTACGCAACTTAAACAAGGAAGTAGAAGAGATGTTCCGCCCCCTGAGATGAAATGAAGTGTAATTTGACATTTTGCCTATGGCGCGCAGGGATTTAAGTATAACCCAGCTTTATGGAAATCAGTAATTGTGCAATAGAAAGAATATCTGCCACTAAAGTACATTCTTTTTGCGCACAATTTTAGTCACAACTGTATTCTAGTGTTCGCACTGCTTTCAAATTACTTAAAGAGTAGAGGACAGGTAGTCATTACGCAAAGAGAGTGAAATAATTGATCGGCTCCTCCTGACTCCTCCTCGCAAATTTTTGCACAGAAAATAACTGGCAACTCATTTCCTGTTACTTATTTCAGAGTGATACCTAAACATTCTTTATGCAAACCATACTAAATAGTCATAGTGATAATACTCATAGTCAGTAACACCGAGTTAGACCTAATTTACTCTGACTGACTTAATTGTACATATATCTACACCTTTCCCATACACCGACATACAACCCTCGCTGTAGATGCTGTATTATTATTAATCTACTATAAATAATCCATATATAACAATACAGGTCAGTACTGAACAAAAAAATGGGTAATTTCAAGTTTTGGCACTTATTGGTTTTAACTTGTCTTGATTCTGTTTGGTAAATTGAACTTTCAGAGATATTTTATGTATCAAAAATGGGCACCTCGCGCATTAGTAACATGCAAAAACTAATTTTATTTGTCAACGAGGGTAGCAAGATGGCTGCCAAATTCGAAAATTTCCTGCAATGGCCTACATGTTTTGAAATGACTGCTGCATAGCGAGATTTTCACACCCAGAAGTTACTCAGAAAATATAATATTTTATTAAAAACTACACAAAGAATTGGAGAAAATGTATAATAAGTATCGAATAAGACGTAAGTTCCATGTACGATGCGGGAATTACAATGTTTTAGCATGGCGCAGTTCTGTAGCTACCCTCGCTGGTGCGTAATTGAATAAATCACTCTGCCTGAAAGAAGTGAATATTTAATGGATGGTCTTAATAAAAGGATTTTTATAACATACAGCTACTCGAATAAAATAAGTTGGACATATCATAGTAGCAATTAAGCACTCTGAACTGTTTGATTGATCCAACCATGTGATTGATTCGTGTGTGTCTATTATTGTGGTAAAAGAGCTTCCGATTTCGTCAGCCTTTCCACAATAGCAGTAAATGCTATAAATATGTTTAGTGCTGAAAACCGTGATGAACTCATTTCCTCTGAAGGAAATTCATAGAAGTAAACCACGTGTAATACATTTGTAATCACCCATTGATGACATATCATATCATATTGATATACCAACGATACCGTGGGTGTTTAAACAGTTTTTGTTTGCGGAATAGCCTGTCAGTTGACATATTAATGTTAGCCACTGGCCTTTTCATTCAAGTATAAATTTCCACTGAGAAAATACTGTCGACCCCTTTGATTTCTCTATTCGAAAATATTATGCCAACGATTGGGAACGAGTGGCATTAACTGAACATATATACTTAACGCATTTATTTTGTTCTCACAACAAAAGATAGTTCCGGGAATAACGAAAACGGCATAAGTTGAAAAAAGTGTTTTAATATCTCATCTGATAAGGTCATTGAGTATAATGTCTTGAATGTTAATAGTGTACTCTGATTATGGAAAGAGGTTAATTCGCTAGTTTGAGATTATAATTTCTGGAATACACAGATTTTGGGTTCATGACAGACTTCATGAACAGTTTAAAATTTTTTTATGATGATATTCTATATATCATATTCATCTGCTTTGACTTAACCTTAATCTGACAAACGTGCAGATGCCTTCGGTCAAACCATTCATTTCGTGTTTAAGTTGTAGTCAGATGACCGAACCTGTAAAGATTGGATCCATTTACAGTCTTTACCATATTATTTGGACTGATTATATTAATGGGAAGATTAACGATTGCACATAGTGCCTATTTAGTTTGCTATGGCCTTTTTGTTTTTGACAGTTTTGCGACTGCCGTGATTTCGTACATCAACCTTTCATACTACGGCCATTTATTATATTTTTGTATAAATGTAGAGAAAGAAAATTTTGCTTCCCTCCATCGGGATTCGAACTCGGGGTCTCTGGCTTGTAGGACCAACGCTCTAACCGACTGAGCTACAGAGGCTCACGGTGGAACTAACGAATTGTTATCTAAGTAAAGGCTGCGAATCTTTCTCTACGGTAAGCACTGACACAGGGACACTGAAATAAGCCATTTAATATATAAATAAATCCTTTCCAGTTAGCAGACAAGTCAGTTTTCTCTATATTGTGGTTCCCTTAAATATTGCCAAGTCACAAAGTTTATAATACGACTCAATAAGAGTTAATCAGTTATTATAAAAAAGGCTGGTGATCGCAATAGCTGATTTAAAGAATACTCAATTACTGTCAAGTTTTGGCCATTTCTCTCAAAGTGTTTAGTTTCACACGACGAGCTAATGAGCTTATGTTTTTGTAAACTTGCTGAAA
>JAVFBZ010067020.1:14055-26956 GCA_032466195.1 Katharina tunicata | reverse complement strand
AAATGCACAAGGCTTCTATCAGAATGAGCCGCCAATCCAAGAAGGAACAAATGCACAAGACTTCTATGAGAATGAGCCGCCAATTCAAGAAGGAACAAATGCACAAGACCACATACGCCGTCTTATGAGTGAAGAAACCCAAAGTCCAAGCTTAAACTCCAATCAAGCAAAGATCATCATAGACTCGATAAAGAATACTGTGTGGGAAGACATATTTATGCAATACATACAGCATGTGATCTGTATATGTAAAACAATTTATAAGATATTTAGGAAGGTCAATACCTTAATGCTTCGTTAGAGAGTTTGAATACACATGCCAATGCTGGAAGGTGATGCAAAATGAAATGTGAGAAAGATTTTCCATTGAAGATTATTTAATGACGAAAGTAAGTAAACGAAAAGTTGTTAAAGAAAGACCATTTTTTGAACAGTTTTTGGAAGGGTAAAATAGGCCTGAAATTCATTGTTGCATTATAAAGCTACATGGGTCTTGTTGCAGACTACTTCTAAAGACTCTAGGGCACTCTTTGTTCGCCCTATCATCTAATGGCGAAAGATAGGCTTTAGGCCAAAGATTCGCAATGTGAATCAATACTCTTCACTGCCATGATTGTCTTTGAAATCAAACAGTTCTAGGAAACGTTTTTCAACGTTTCAGTATGAATCAAAGACTTCATACAAACACTCCTTTGTCGTATTGCGTTTGAGAAAAACCTGTTCAAGAACTTGGTAGACGAATGCCTAGTGTATGCATTGGATAATTGCTTCACCGATTTTGTATTTTTTGTTATACCTTCGAAGCCGTTGAAAACTGGTAAATTGTTTGAAAGGAATGTTTAACTTTAACTGTCTCGTGCACCAAACAGAACGGCGCCTTTGTGATAGCTTTGCGTTCAATAAATATATTTCCACCCGTAGCGGTGATAGTTTTCATTTGTTATGTCGGCGGTGATGCTTTCCCCAGACGTGGTCAATTCCGTGCCAGATACCTGCGGTTCACCGAATACATTGCCTGACAGTCTGTGTGCATTCCGCCAAAACCCCTTGTGGATACGAGACAAGCCATCCGACATGATATATTATAGAAGCACTTCATAACCTGTATACATTATAACTAACTGCCAGGGTCCCCTTGGTGATAATACTGTGCAAAACATTCATAAGTTCTTATGTAACCGACAAGATGCTTCTTCTCGGCATTTTTGAATCAATCTTGATCAACCAGTTATTTGGTTCAGACAAAGTTTTTGGGATAACTTGCATACGTTTATTTTGCTAAACTGCACACGGTGATTTGCTTTAGAGTCGGCTTTTGTGTAAGCTGTTTGGGAGTGAGATGTGGATTAGGGCGTCAATGCAGATGTTTTTTAAATTTGAAAATGTATTTTGACTTGTACTTCAACTGAAATGTTCGATTTTGGAATTGTAGTAATTCACAATGAAATGACAAATCCTATAGATGGGCTTTAAAATGGGAAGTCCGCCTTAGTCGTGTTGCTACAAGCATACGATTTGGACAGCAGGCTCCAGGCCTTTTTTTTTTACGTCTCCAGTTAGTAAAGCTGATTGGTTCTGAGTACACTAACATCGCTCATATCATTTCGTCCAAAGCTCTACATTGGACTCAAAGGGAAGGTCTTTGAACATCTAAACCACGCTATTGTTGAACTTTATACATTATATCTCATATATTCCTGATTGTTTGTTTTGAATACTTAGATACAATCATTCCTCTTTCACGTGTCACGTGTTAAAATTAATTACTTTTCAATTTTTATGAAAACTTAGCAGTCATGATAGGGTAGGGCCAAATTGTATTCACCGGAACAGATGCCGCTGTCGGTTACCATATGCATTAAGAACCATCAGTGTAGTATTTTAAACGGCAGACATCTTCTATATAATATTGTTTAATCTTATCCCCAAGTCTTGATTACTGGAACAGTGAGTGTTTTTACTGGGCCGGATTGTGAGGCGAACTCTGTTCTGAATATTTCGTCTAGATTACCCTGCAACTTATTGTAAAAGGTTTAAAGTCGTACTCCTAGATGAGCTGATTTATCTCTGGCTGTTTGCCGCGGAGCCTTATCTGTACTATCAACAACTAATCAAGACGGGATCGAGGGTAGATTTATGTCGGAGTCGACAGGTAGCCGGAGTCTCTAACCTACTGACAGAGAGCACGTACACACTCACCAGGCGTCAATCTTCAATCCTAAAGATCTTATCTCTCTTTTTCTTCTTCTAAAAGTCGTGGAGACGTTCATCTTAGTTTCCTGTATACACTCCCAATTTCTATCCACTTCAGTTTAATAGTTACGAATACAAGAAACCAAGGACCATAAATGTGCAGCATACCACCAGGCCAAATAACCTGCATCAAAAACAGTGTGGCTGGCAAGGCAACTCAGCTGACTGCCGCAATGTCAATCAGTGAGAATTCCAGCTGTCATTCATTTGTTTGCCTACCAATGAAAATACTTATTTGACAGTATTCAAGTGACTAGAAATAATCCACTTCAAAGATTTCACGATCACCTTCGTCAAGTCAATCGTTAACCTCTGTCATATTAGTTATGTTATTTAAGGACATCGATGGGTACCTACATGTACCTTGGAACTTGTAATTTTTAACACGTTTAATGTATTATAACTTTTTTATTTTATAATTATAAAATTAATGATCATAAATTATCCAGATTTATCAACATCTATATTTATAAAATATATATTTATAAACTACACTTTTGAAATAATTGGTCACCAAAAGCGAACTTTTCAATTTCTGTACGAATCCGTCCAGGTATTCGTGGTTCGACAGATACGGCATATTGTTTTTGAAATTTTGAAAATGGCTGTCCCTTTGTGAGTTGGACAGTTTGTTTACAAACATAAAATTAAGCCGAGTGTTACGGTATTTTAGTGAAAGAGCATAGCATTAGGGTTGCTACATCAGGACCTTTAAAGTCTAAAGTGCACATATTCATTTAGTCATTGTTTTTATTTTTTTATTATTTTTATTTATTTATTTTTTTTTTTACCTTAGTGTGTTCTAACTGAACAGAACCTCTTATAACTACAGTGAAAATATAGTCCGAACATAAGCACATAGCTGCACTTAATAAACATAGAGGATCTCAATACAATCTCGGCTGCACCGGAGACAAATGCGATTTTTATCCCAGGTAGTGAAATTAATTAGAGAACTGAAAAAACATTCTCAAACTCGGAAGTCTGGTTTATGTCGCCAAAATAACACTCCAACATAGGCTAAATAATGCTGACTGGAAGAACCAGTTTGTGTGAAATAAACGGAGCCTGTAGACAGCACAGATAAGAGAAACGCGGTAGTTTATCACTATGAACTCATATAAAACATTATTTCAAAAGAGAAGCGCCTGATGAGGGACAGCTTCCATATCATACATCATCGCGGTGGGACAAAGAAAAAACAGAAAGAAAATTTCACCTCTAATGACGCAAATATGAATACGACAGCTTTACGCATTCTTGTTTAGTTATCCAAGCGAACAACACTCGAATATTTTGTGTATCCTTTTCTTGTATAACAGACAGATAATAACCCGTGTTAGGTCGTCTTTGGCAAATAATGTTACCCGTTCCTTTAAATAGTATCTACGTGTATCGTCTTCCAGCCGGCGAAAAGCCACTGACTGAAGCGATACCAACAATCTTCCCGACCATAAAGACGTCAGCCAATCTGCTAACGAGAAGAAGCAGGCTATCTGGCACTTTTTATTCCATCATTTAAAGCGCTTGTAGTACAATGTGAGAAGGGTATCAGTTAGACTCTGTCTCTGGTTATTTTACTAGCTCGCAACGTTCCACTCATCTAACTGTCAAAATACTTGTGTAATATAGAATAAGGATCATAGAGACTTAATAACTTCGTTATAGAAATAAATCCGCATGAGTGTCATCTCTTTCATGTATCAATATTGTTTTCAGTTTTTAACATTTTTGATTATATATTTACCTGCCTATAAAAACTCGCCTCTCACAATGGCTAGAAAGTTGCCAGTCAAAGGTGTCTGATTCCATTCCTGGGGCATGCACAATTTAGTCCCCAATCAGATCATGGAATACAATAGTACTTGTTATTTTAAGTGAAGCAATAGCGATGTAGAAATTAAGGTAATGGATATTTAACTGATTCACTTGCATACCCTAGACCAATCGCTCGAGATATATCGACTGCTGAAAGATGATTCACTTACAGACCCAATAACTATCGTCCTGTGCAAGCTGATTCACTTACAGACCCTAGATTTATCGACTGACGAAAGCTGTTTGATTTACAGACCCTAGAGCTATCACTGAGAGTCGGTTCACTTACAGACCATACACTAATCGCCGGCTGAAAGCTAACTCACTTACAGACCATAGACCTATCTACTGCTGAAAGTAGCTTCACTTACAAACCCCAGAGCTATCGACCGCTGAAAGCTGGTTCACAAACATACTCTAGACTCCAGTATCACACGCTTCGAATAAAGTTTCATGTGAGTTTAGGGAGATAAAACTACCGTAGTTCTCTTAGCAGTGTTGTTCATTGCACACAAACTGGTTGTTCCAAGGAGCCTAATTTAACCAGTGTTGGGATGTTCTCTTTGTCGACATAACCCACACTTTTGATGCACAGAAACCGTATGTCTACTAACACTAATTTATTTCACTACCTGTGAACCAAGACTGATTATCTGATTTGTTGTCGGTATTTTAGTCATTTCAGTTTGCCGAAACGTTTATAGAAAAATTATGTTAATACAAATTCAAGTGAGACAAAAAAAATATAGCAAATGAAGATGTTAAAAAACTTTAACTTTGATTGTTGGGCTTTAGCCTCATGGGCCAATTACCAAGGTTATCATAACCACGAAAGTCAGGCTATTCGTGGCTTATGAGTTTGTACATTCAGTGTCAAAAGCTATGTTAAAGGTAAACTGGGAATGGGCCGTGTCTGAGTAACATAGCTATGTATTTGAATCGGGAAATGTCTAATAATTAGCTGTGAATAAAGTGGTGATGTCAGTCACATAACTTTGTTCTGGCCCCCGACAGGTTGGTTTTGAATGCTCTGCGCGAAACTTCTATCTGAATGCAATGAATGACTTGAATTAAGAGGCTGTTTTAAAAAATGTTAATGCTGACGGAATGTTATGTATGTATTGCTTTCATGGAAGAAGGTGGAGTCCAAAGTTCTAATTAGTGACACGTGTCAGTTCTTCCAAATGTCTATCCATGAATAAGAAACTTAGATTGGTGTTTACATGAACCAAGGCACACCTGATTTGATTTTTTAAAGCAATCAAAGGAATATGAGAAATGCTAGTGACATCTGATTGAGTTCGGTCATATTCACATAGTTTTTAGCACTCCAGAATTTCTTCACAGTGTGGAATGCATGACTCGATGTTAAAATTAATATGACTCTGCGAAAATTTCTAAGACCGTGAGGGGAAAATGACTATGAATTGGTGACAAGTATAATAACGATAGCAGATATCTGGCGCCGCCAACGGATTGACGTGAAGCCAACACAACTTTCTAGAGACTTCATAATCCGCCGCAGTTCAATTTGTTTTATTTAAATACTGCCAACATTTAAGGAATAGTCGTTGATAATTTTTCTTTTTTAAAACAATGTTAAAACAGCAAATATAAATCTGACATTATAGAGGTAATGTGTATACTCTACTTTTATGACACAAATAGACTAGACGTTTCTGGTGGCCCCTGTCTTCTAATGTAATACACATGCTACAAAAATCGGATTTCCTTACTCATAATAAGATCATTTGATTTATTAGGAAATTGATAAATCTAACCTTTCTTTATAATCTTTTGTTTTGATGTATTTTACGTTTATATGTATTTGAAGTTTAAATGTAGCTGTCCGATGTAAATAGTGCCGTAAAAAGGGCTCTAAATCGTTTATAAACACGTTGATCGGACAAGTAATATCTTAAACATTGTCTAGCCTCATGTACGTGAGCAGGATCATTTCGACCATGCTTTATTGTAATAATATACTTTTTAAGAATATAAACTATTTATTTTTTGTACTCCTCGCTCAGTGTGGTTTCTATCAAACATTCATCGTTTAACCAATAGGATTGTAACTTCAGACGACATTGTACTCCACTTAAAGCCGCAAACACGACCAGTGTGCATACTTTTGGTTTGATAATACCACAAAGGAACGCGGATGTATCGCCTTATTTTGATATTTAATTAATATTTGTCCCTTTATCACAGATATTTAAACCATAAATAAAGTTTCAGCATTAGATTGGAGATCACGCTTGCTTATCGTGCCAAGATATTGGGTCTTCTTGTTTACCCTTCCACTTCTCTCGCAATAAGTTCTTTTCGAATATTCGCTTGAGGACTCGGTCACTATGTGAACCAGAGTGATGAGCGTACGAGTACGTATTCATGTTCGAAGTTAAATGATGATATATGTAGAATTTTATAACCGTGAGCCAGGCTTTTAGTTGATACGGTCTTGAGAGAAATGTATAATTAGTTTTAGTGATAGGGAAAGATGAATACTCGGATAACAAATACCATTTAGTACTACTATCGAAACAATCAGATGTGACTATTAACAATTTACATGGCATTTATATTCAAATTTGCTATTCATTGCTTTACCCTCGATTAGGGTTTGTTCACCCTCACTCCCACCGGAATGTCTATTGAGGAACACCTGACAATTGATAACTTTTGCTTTCTACTTTTTGCCGATATAAACTGACAAAAGCGAATGCGTGTCACAAAAAAAAACAGTCCATATAAATGTAGGCCTACTGATACATTGATCGATATCGAAATTATTCATCGATTTTGTTTTTCTCTTCTTTTTCTTTTTAATTTCCGTAACCCTAATTATAGTGGAAGCTAAAAAAGTTGTTTTGAACTGGTGATATTAATAAAGTCCTGTATACTCAGCCTCTGGGCTCTTTGTCCAGATTCACGCCAGCTACAATGTGTATGTCACGTTACAAGTTTTACTGGGGCTAATTTTGAGGGGGGCTTTTTACAGTCCTGACCCATACTCTAAATGTCCCCAAAAACGGGTCAAGCGCAACGACCCCCCTGGGCTGCCAACTTGTGTTCAACAATGCGTGTTAACTGAAGATGAAACTTACCAGGGAGACGAATCCACGTGCTCTATCATTCAATTCAATTCTTTATTAACGTTGGATTTGCTGCCCCTCGTCATACTGGTACAGAAATTGAAATAATAAGCATTAATATGTAGTAACACACTGTGGAAAATACTGGTAGTTAAGCTCGCCTAACGTTGATACAAGTAAGTAAATCTTTGTAATCATATAGTATACTTGAGAGAAGCAAAAATTATGCTCATCGCTCTTCAGAAAAGCACGATCAGTCAGTTTTCCTAACTTAATTTACCCGATTGTGTTTCACGTAATAACTGCGTGGACTTGTACATACTTCATTTATTAGTATAATATGGTTTAATTAATTGTTTACGGAGTACAGGTTAATGCAAAGTGTAGAACCTCGTTTTCAACCTCATTTTTAACCTCAATAAGATCAAAACAAAGGCAAAGGCGGTTTTGTATAGGAACACCATACCATGACTCTAGGTTTCGATCTGAAGTCTATGCGAAGATGTACAAAGTGTTTTTAACGATGTCCTATGTTTACTGCGTCTCATTGAGGGTTTTCCGTTTAATTCATCCTCCCTGCTTAAGAGTGAGTCTGTATATGGACACGTAGCCAAGGTACTACTGACAGCCTCATCAATCTACTTTTGTCCACGCACATCTCGTGCTCTTCATCGCTGTCCCTGTGTCACGCCATACGGCTGCCGCTATTATGGTGTTACAAGTCACCCTGAGAAATGTGTAGTCAATTATGGTAGTGTTTACTTTCATCGATGACTGTGTTTCTCCAGTCTTTGTGTTTCTATTACCACATGTCTATATTGCTTCAGCTGCTTGTTGTTTAGGTGAATAGCACAGAGTCGATAAAGTACACGACAGGAATTTGGATATAGCTCTGCAGGGACTTAATGGAAGACAATTACACAATAATGGCCGAATTGACCTTAAAATTGGAGAGAAAGAGGCGACTATCCCTGGGTGCTAGAGGTTTTGTTCCTCCTACCGTTTTCTGCTGGTGACTCGTTTTCTTGGACGTGACTCTGGTACATACTGGAGTTGTGTCGTTCACTTACCCTGTGTCTGCCAAAGTGTGTTGGACACTCACAATTCGTGACTCAAACAGTTTTGCTTGTGAATAATAACAGGTATATCACCATAAATTTGTAACATTATTTCTAACATATACATTTTAATATACATTTTTTTATAATTGTTTTGGAAACTTTTCCTAATATAACTTGAACACCGCATGTTTGCAGCGTTTTATTTTATGTTTGGATTATATTTGATTTGGAAAGGCTACCTACTGATGTCGGAGAAGAACACAAATATCTTTTCTGATTGCTCGGTTAATTTATTATAACCGTTCAAAACGTCCTTAAATTTCGCCTACTCAGCATCAAAATTAAACTTAATAGAATACCTTTACTAAAGTCTACATGTTTCTTGTTTTCCATTTTTGAAATGATTTGCTCCAGTGGATTGAGAAGTTAAGAAATTTAAATTCAGTTGGACTCTTCGCTCAGCTTGGCAGTTCTTCCTGTACCAGAACATGCTCACAACGATAACGGGAAATTTAACTAATGCATACATGAGGTAGATCTAGTTGCTCACTAACTTCCCACTAGGATAACGGGAAAGTTAACGCATACATGAGGTAGATCTAGTTGTTCACTTACCTCTCACAAGGATAACGGGAAAGTTAACGAATACATAAGGTAGATCTAGTTGTTCATTTACCTCTCGCAAGGATAACGGGAAAGTTAACGCATACATGAGGTAGATCTAGTTGTTCACTAACCTCTCACAAGGATAACGGGAAATTTAACGCATACATGAGGTAGATCTAGTTGTTCACTTACCTCTCACAAGGATAACGGGAAATTTAACGCATACATGAGTTAGAGATATAGTTGTTCACTAACCTCTCACAAGGATAACTGGAAAGTGAACGCATACATGAGGTAGATCTAGTTGTTCACTTACCTCTCACAAGGATAACGGGAAATTTAACGCATACATGAGGTAGATCTAGTTGTTCACTTACCTCTCACAAGGATAACGGGAAATTTAACGCATACATGAGTTAGAGATATAGTTGTTCACTAACCTCTCACAAGGATAACTGGAAAGTGAACGCATACATGAGGTAGATCTAGTTGTTCACTTACCTCTCACAAGGATAACGGGAAAGTGAACGCATACATGAGGTAGATCTAGTTGTTCCCTAACGTTATACACGTTCCCATTGTCTTAAAATTAGTCTATACCTGATAGCAAAGAATATGTTTTTATTTCGTTCAGATAGTTTTTTTTTAATAATTTCTTTCGTTCAGATAGTTGCTATTGACAATCTTTTCGTGTTATAATGTGGTGCCTTATTCCGAGGTCGAGATGTTGATTCCAATATAGTTCGCATTCTACAAAATTTATCTGGTCTAAAGTATAGATTGACATCCCAAAATAGCAAAAATACAGCTCCCTGTAATTGTCCACTTCCAATGATAGTTTACCTGTAGGTTAACTCACCGGGACAAATCGTGCCAAACGCTACGCTGTAGTACTACACAAACGGACACCGTGTGCCTGTAACAAATATAAAAACAAGGCTGGTTTTTTTTTTCATTAGCATTTCATGTTCATTAATATGTTCATGATACAGTTAGTTGGCATAGTTCTGTCTAATTTTACCTACTCTATCATGTGAAGATGTAGAGATGGTGAGATACCGTTGATGTGCTGATTGCGTGTATATATGCTACACATGTACCTTTTAGAAATGAGGACACTGTAGGTATATATTTGACAGTGTGAGTAGACGCGTGCTTAAAGCTGACAAAATATAAGTGTTATGAGAATGTCATTCATGAGACGGTATAACCCAGCCTTTTCATTCAACAAAGGAGGCGTAACGTCCAACCCCTACTACAACGCCCGGCGAATCTTGATGTTAGACAACCATATATACATTAATGACCTGTGAGTGTTTGACTTACTCTTTAATACTCGGATAGGTTTCTCTATAAAAGTCCTTTCTGTCATAAATCCTAGGACTCGGAGATAGTTCTACTTAAAGACACTCGTATACCCTTTTTGGTGGGAAACAGCCTGTAGTGTGGTAAGGTTACTTACTCACTGTTAAACATAAGCTTAGTTTCTTTTAAATCATTTCTTTGGTTTTTTAAGGTAGGTGTAGTTTGCTTTTCACCTTTTGGTTGATCTTTGTACGAGTTGCCTTGTGTGTGTCTGTTTGTTTGTTTGTCATTTACATTTCTTGAGAACACATGTTTATATCCATTTCAAATTCCTGTCTAAAAATTGTTCATGTAGTGTTGATCTTTTCCGTTATTAAAAACACTGAGGTTGTTTTCAATTTACGAGGAATACTTTTTGTCCTCAGTCATAACATCGGTTGATTATTGTTCGCATGTATAAACTCGAAGAGCAACTTGTTGGCCAAAATGAATGAAAACCAGCCCGCTCAGTATACTCGCATGGTTGCAATTTGTACATGGTTCCCTCTACAATGACAAATGACGTGAATACATTATGGCTGGTCAATTTGTATTTGCATTTTTATGAGGTTAATCACTTTGTGAAATTTCGAGTCTGACTTCGTTACAAAACACTTCTAACGTAAATCTGCATGGCTTTTGAAGTACTCATTTGACATTAAAACTTGTCTTAAGACTTCGAATAAGACCTGGCCGTTTTAGAGTCATGGCAGTCACCACTCAAGTTATTTATATATTTACAAGTTGACTAATAATACCCAGGAAATATATTTCCAGCTTATGCATACATCACAAACTTGGAATTATCACATTTTTGCAAGTTTGTGATGTATGCGTAGTTTTCATCCTTGCAAATATTGATTATCGAAAGCTGTCGAAAAAGATAGTTGAAATCAATTAAAATTACGTCAAGCTTTGAGGGATAACCCAATCAAGATTTTTCGTTTGTATTTTATCTAGATATGAAGTACATCATTGATCTTGGTTATAGTCGTCTATTTAATTAAGTATAAATAAATGTTTAACTACATATTACAAAATAATAGTAACGACAGACCAGGATGTGTCTCGAAGCATTTATAGATTTATTAGGAAAATGTACGAATTCTATCCCACTTGGTCATCATCAATTCATGATTTACTGCTCTTGATAAAGATTTCTAGTAACAATCAGTGACGGTTTGGCGAGTTCTGATTCAACCAGGGCGTCTGTAGGATTATCTTCCGAATACATGACATACCATTGTCGTCATTTCTCTGTTCTGTCTAGTCATGGGCTATACAGATTCATTTATCAGTTTGTGTGGGCATTTTATCGCACGCCTTACTTATTCATTTTATTTTCTTTTCTAGTGGTTTTAGTTTTCTTCAGGTTCTTTGTTTACAGTTTGTCGCGACATTGTAGTGAGGCTGTAAGTTTTCCAGAACTAACATCCGCTCTTGACCATGCATTCGTGTTTTCTATGCGGATGTCATAAACGCAACATTATATAAAATTCTGCGACTGGGTCTCAGCTTGTTATACTTGAAGCATCAAGGTAAAGTGACGTAACGTCTAGTCTAGCAGACAAATCGGCAAAGTTCCAAAAGCTAGTGTGGATTGTCTGTGAAGCAGTAACCCAGATCGACACCTTGCTCCCTTCAGGTAGGTCTCTATAGACGCGCTAAATAATCGGAAGTAAGAATTAAACCCGCTTCTATTATTATCTACCACCTAATATTTGTTAGGAAACGTTCTGGTATTACTATCATCGTGAGAAAGATTTCGAGTTAATCGGAAATACTTTCATGTACCGAATGGTTTAGGTTTGTCATTGCCAAAATCGTCTTGTAAGGTTTGTCGTTGTTTAAACTTCAGATATCCTTAACGTTATAGTATTTATGGTTGAGATAAATTTCCAAGAAAACGCCGTTATTATTTTCCCTGTTTCCTCTTATCAGTTTTCTCCTCGATGCCATTCTTTATGATCTGAAAAGAGTTGGAAAAAATAAGGCATTCCGTACATTATGGACTACTGCTGATTAAAGTCATGCGAACTTTCACGTGTAATGATTACAACGTCTATAATGATAAACTATGAGGTGCCGTCAAACGGACGAGTTACCACCTAGTTAAGAAAGTACCAGTTTGTGTTCTTGTCCAAATTGTACTAGTCTGATGCGTTGAGGGGAATTAAGCCAAACACCAACAGTGAGCAATCATTGGGGTAACTTTTGTATTTTCCAAGAAACGGATTGAAGACAGTTTGTCAGAAATCTGGTCGATACTTCATTGACTGTGATCAAGATATAATAAACTTGGAGCCTGTTTAATGAAATCGAAGCTTTACTGGTTTGATGTCTGTAAATAATACATTGATATAGAAATTATGTTGACTGTGCTGTTATTCCTAATCCTACTGTGGCTGTTTGAGAAAAAAAAATGCCCCCAACTTTAGATCAACTATACATATGTAAGGAATGGTTCCTTAACCGTAGATGTTGCGTGTTAGTTTTACCATTTAGTTCCAATTACAATATAGTTGTTTTCCAGCCTTACCAATTGTTCATTGAGTGACACTGTTTATGTAATGGATAAATCTGTAGGCCATATTTCTCTTGACATATTAATGTGTTGATATTAGTTATAAATGCTTGGTGAGTGAGCGTTAGCTGGCTGCTCGAAGCCATTGCTAGACTGGTTAATGAGAACCGTGTGCTCTGTAACAGGTTGTCTCCGTAATC
>JAVFBZ010067020.1:0-13955 GCA_032466195.1 Katharina tunicata | reverse complement strand
GTTAGCTGGCTGCTCGAAGCCATTGCTAGACTGGTTAATGAGAACCGTGTGCTCTGTAACAGGTTGTCTCCGTAATCTTAACGCTCTGGCCACTTCACCAATGCTCAACGGAGGGATCAAACGGCTGTCATACATATATCGTGCGCTGTGCTCGCGAAACGCCACTCGTAGCCTCTCTACTAGTCTCTAGTAACATGCGTGATTGAAGAGAATTGGGAAAGAATGTTCAAATACCTGCTCGCCGATATCACGTCTGCTGTACGTTATCTCTGTTGCCCATGTATGATATGAGGCGAACAACGAAAGTCGGAAAGATGGGACTACTGGACATAGGCTGAGTGGTCCAGATGTGATGGCGATTGCTAATTTGTGCAAATCACTAAAGAAACAGTTACCCTCAGGTGATGAACATTTACCAAGCCGAATCTTTTTTTTTTCCTTGGCCACTGCTCAGTTTGACGTAAATTATTCGAGCTATAGGCGAAAAAGTTGGATAAATTAGGGCTATCAAGGTATGAATTCGTTCCTGAAATTCTCATTCATAACTGGTCATTCATGCGGTTTAACTGAGCCTTACATTTCGCCTGGGTGTATATGCGCAGTCACTGGGCCATAAAGAAAGACATAGGGTATCGCGCGATAAACTCAGTATTGCTCGACACACATATGCTGATGAAAACAGTTAATTGAGCCCGCCAAGTTTGCAGATCTTATTGTTTTCAACTTAGAAGGCATTAATTTTGTGAGATCGATTGTCTCTTGGCTTTAATTATAAAAGTGGCGCCATTCTGAAGGACATACTGGTGTACGACCCTTCTATTGAAAGGCGTAGTTGTTAGTAAAGCTGTGTTTAGTTTGTGGTGGTTGTGAGAGATTTGTTAAGAGACTTCTGTAGGACAGATAGGCTACGGATAAGTACCACGCATCTTATTTCCTGGGCTATCTTTTATTCGCCACAGGGGGCACACATTGTGACTGGTAAGTAAAGCCTGCAACTCGAACCTGCTCCTCGTTTCCACACAACATTGTAAAGATATGTGGTTATTTAGGACTGACGTCTGGGAGAAACTGCGTGTGATAGTAAAGAGCATCCTTATCTTCTGTGACCCCAACCTGTACACATTTAACACATTTAAACTTCATACCTTCGTAGCGTTCTGCCTCAACACCGGAGTACCAGGCGTCTATGTGGAGATAACATTTCTGACCATGTAGCAGCTATAGGTGGCTAATGTTTAGGCTTTGTAAAGCATAGATAATGGTCAGTCATTTTCAGTGGGGAACTGGTGATCATAAAAAAAATGTTTTACAGTTAATGACAAAAAAGGAAAGATTTTATTCATACGATAAATGAATTGTTCGATGTGGAATGGATCTCCCGTTGAACGTATTTTGATAGGCGGAGGCGAGACAAGGCCTTCAGTTGTATAAATGACTATAGTATTATAGTTTTTCGTGGAAGGCGAAACCTTTTTTAATTTCGGTGTTGTTTAAGGGCATTCGCCGCATGAACGGAACACGGGGATATTGTTGTGGGATGTTTTCAACTCCAGTTCCACACGACACGGGAAATAAGGAGAGAGCACCACCCATGGTTTGTACTCAGAACAGTACGGACATAGTGCTCAGTTTTACTGTAGAGCCGACTCGGCACGACTTTTTGAATGTAGTCTGTGTATCACATGTCGACTATACTTGCTGAACATCCAGAAAAATAGCACATTGACTGGTTGTTTTAAGTGGTTTAGCGGTCTGTTTGGGAGACCATATGTTCAGCTCACTTATCTGTGTCCATCAGGAAGAGTCTTAATTTATCGAAAAATGGACTACCTGAAACTTATATTTCTCCCAATGAACGAAACACGTATGTGCTGTGTTTGCTACATAATTGCATCTGTTTAATTATGTAAATTGAACTATTGAAATATATTAGGTTTGTCTATATGTAGTACCAAAGATATACTGTCATAATGTAAGGGTAACCGAGTAAGCCAATTCATTTGGTACGTATATATAGAGTGTATGTTCTGTGAATTTACCACTCGGGTAAAACTACCCCGGGATAGCAACCTAATAGACCCGTGACTTATAACATTTATGTTTCTGGGTAAAGCCTCGTTTGATGTATACCCTCTGTACAACCAATGTCTATTATTCTTCAAAAGTGATATTGTTGGTTATTAACTTTTGGCAGCTATAAATATCTTAGTGGAGTCAATTATAGGTATATCATTGTAGTTGGTATGACCACCCCCACTTTGTACCTACATGTATACTGGCTTCGTTCTTCCCTGATCGATCTTAAGTCATTCTAACTACCCAAGCCACACATGGGGGAGCATCTTCATTTGATCTATACGTGTAGCATAATCTCTGACAGCAATTAGGGGTTGATGGGTTTTTACTAACATCGGTCTCCGTCCTGTATATTACAGCAGACAGACCGTCGGGTCAGTGTAGAGCTTTTATTCTGTGAGCATAACCGTTACGTGATAAGCATCTGGATGTTCAGATTTGTACAGACACGTGTGAAAACTGTGCCAGATTTCATTAGGACGAGAGTATATCATTATAGAGGTTACACTCAATTTTATTTGCTCGGCCCTAACCAAACGACAGGCGTACTGTACTATTTATGATTATACTCATGTATCCAACTATATGTTTTTAAACGTAACATTTGTATAGTTGGTCTGATACACTATGTTCAGTCATGGGAATGAAGTTTTCCGCTTTTGAGTCATCGAGAGGACGTACTTTATAGTGTTATATTTGCGTCCCGTTTTTGACTGTCCCAAACTAAAGTGTCTGTGACACCTATATATCTCATACAATGTCAGCTCATAACTTTCTCTTCCCAGGTCAGGGCGGCCTCTTTAATAGCTCCAGTGACGGTCGTCGTCTATAACAGAGTCAGTTTACAAAAATTCTTAACTTTAAATATGAAATCCTGGACTCAACGAAAAGTCATCAACCGGTAAAATCTCCTTCAAATAAGATTTCCAACAACTATTACTATAGAGGAAATATAGCACTCAGCATTGCAGGGAAATGGCAGTTGTTGACTTCCGACTCTCTTAAGTAATCATACATCCTTAATTGATTCACTGCCAGCTTACTATAGCTTATGTATTGGCTGTACTCGAACGTGAGCCTATAAATATGAACAAATGAAGTTGTGAATGAATTCGTTAGCATTTCTCATGGTCCCTCAAAATCTCACATTCATTTTCTAATTTGTCTACTTGTAGGAAGAGAGGATTGCCCACAGAATCATTGCCAGACATACAGAACTGTCCGGACGGCACCATATTGGAAAGTTAAATTCCCACCCTTTTAGGACTGGACCAACCTGATTTCCCATCCTCGAATTTCACCTACATTTCAATATAAACAGACTGCATTGTGACGTGCTTAGAGTCGAGAAGTTCCTTCGGGGCATTCAATTGGATTTAAAACGTTAAATCCTTTCTGGTACACAACAAGTACTGGACTTAATCAACAGTCTAATGCTATTTGTACATTCCTACTAACTACTTGCCATCGCCAGTAAATCCAGGCAAGAATGGCCGTACAGCCCAGGCAATTCATCTATTTATACTTGTCCAGTGTGTGTGTATTACTGGTGTGTGTTGAGGGGGAGCAGTTTTTCCGTGGTCGTTTTCATGAGGACCAGAGTCTCTATGAGAACAATGCACATGTCTACACAGTACGGAACCCTCAGGATGCCATGGTGAGCACAGCTTTATTCTTTCATTTCTTAACATGAAAAAGAATCTAATTAAGTGCAAATAGTTATACTGAATCACAACTTACGTTCACCATAAATGAACACAGGAACTCGTAACCATGAGTTACTATCACTGGCAATATGTGAATTTAGTCAATGGATAGTGTATAAGATTTAATCATGTGATGTCTAAAGGATGGATCTTATAATTATTCTAGTGCATCAATTGAGAGAAATCTATTTTGTAAAATCATTGAGTAGAATAATTGGTTAAGCCTATCGGCCCGTGGTGTGAACATGAAGAGAGTTGAGAATGTAAATAACAATAGGAGGTGACGCTATTTGTGTAGTAATCACTAATGGTATCGGTGGTTATCCCTGCTTTAGATTATTATTTTAACAGCAATTATAAAATAGTAAAGTAAAGAAGTCACAATAAGGTTACTTGTGTTTTCCACTAAGTCAGCCAAGGACTAGACTTCACGTTATGTGTATTGCAATTGTTATCGTTCCCTTCACATTCTCTTTGTATTAGATAAAACAGGTGCCCGTCAAATCATTCTCAAGTCACATTTGAAACCTACAACCTCTTTAATATTAATCATTACATAGTATGAGGGAGATTTGGAAACAAAAAGGTCCTGAAAACACTTAATTGTGAAAATGTAAAGCATACCATCAAATGTTAAAAACTTAAAATATCGTTTAACAAAGAAGGCACATTGGTTTTAAAACATACCAAATTTTAAAAGTTTTAATTCTTATTTTTTTAAAGATTCAAGTTTATTTTCTTAAAGTTTTTACTTTTTAGAGGAAAGAAAAAACAGAAAAATTATCCATCTTGCTAATCTTTATAGCGGCATATTTTTTCTAAGTATATCCATATTTAAATGTATTAAAATTGGGATATAGCGGTGCCCTTCTGTTATTCGTCAATAAGTCAATCAATGTTTGAGTGCCGGGGTTAACTCAGATCTAGTAATATGTTATACTCCCCGAGTTCTAAAGTATAGAACTTATGATAACTTATGTAGAAGCAGTGCTAAGTGTGGTATGTGTCTAAGGATCCGATGGTGACCTTTACTTGTTGCCCTGACTGACTGGATCAAATAGAGAGAGCCGACGGGGTCACTTACTAAGGGCGCTAAGCGTGCCCTATCTCCGGACCCCCCAGTTTTATTAATGGCTTCTACCCCTTAATGATTGACTTGTAACAGACATATTTCTGTGTCAGATTAGATTAAACTGTCCGTTAATTAGGTTGATAAAACTTAAGTATGCTACTTTCATAAGTAAGTTGGAGAGCAGCTAAATGCCACTCACCAAGAGGTATTACCAAACCGACTACCAGAGATCTGCTTCTATGAAACCCCATTCCTTGTTGAGTTTATTCTCGGATAGGTTCAAAAGCTAATTCCTTAAGTAGAATGTTTTTCAGTAGTTACTGATCAGGGGCCATCATCATAAACATATCTTACTATTTTAAAGGTTTTTAAGGCGAAATGATTAGCCAGATTTCAGCATTTTGTTTTCCAATGAAATAACTTTGTTTCAATGCTTTTTAAAACTTTAAGTTATAACAAGGTAGTTAGTAAAACGTTTTCAAATGAGTTTGGAAGTTTGGCAAAGTTCTATACTTAAAGAATCGCTTAAGTAGCCACCCCAGATATTTTACCTGATATGTTAGTACCTGTTTAATGAATCACTACTATACAACATGTCTTTTTCTGTAATTAAAACCCATTCTGTATTATATATTTCTAGGAAATGTACCGAAACAAAGCGCGAAACAAAGTATTTACACAGAAATGTTCAAATTAAGGGGTTAGCCATTGAACTCGACATATTTGTTAATGACATTCCAGAAAAATATATATATGTATGGCAACTCAAACTACTCTTTTTTTTTTTCCATGCCATACTTAGCGAAACTGTTTACTGGCTATTTAAAAATACATTATTTCTTTGATTTCAGAAACAATTGGAGAAGTATGGATATTTACAATGTCGGATAGGTCGACGGAAACGCCAGGCGCCGTTCCCTGGAATGATTTCTGAGAATCCGGGATCCGACTCCCGTATGGGAAAAGCGTCCGGTGTCGTTATATCCGAAGAAGGTCGCACGGATTCCATTTGTAACTCAACCCAGCTAATGGAAGGGGTTGTTCGTTATCAAAACAAATATCATCTCAATTTGACTGGGGCCTTGGACATTGAAACGCTAAAGTTTATGAGCAATTCACGATGCGGAAATAAAGACAGTGAAGAGGAGGTCGTTAATCCAGACATAAAGGAAACTGGCACCTTAACAGAGCAAAGCAAAAGCGACCAGGAACAAATAAGACAGAAGAGAAGTTCCAGTAATTTACCTGATGAGTTACCTAGCAGTAGTATTAGTTCACGGTTATGGCGGAGATCCCCCTCAGACTCAAAGTTAATGAAAGTGATCGCACCAAGACCTGTCCGCAATGTTGCTCTTGAAAGACGCCAACAAATCCTCCGGGAATATATTGACAACATGTCCAAAGACGATCCATTGGTTGATCAACCTGTACCGGAAAAGGTTCGCAAGAAGCGATCGTTTGTGGTGAATAATAGGACTGGTACCGCTCAAATGTTTCAGAAAAAAAGCGTCAAGTGGCGTTTGTTGAACTCTGGTTACAGTACGCGGATTCCCGTCCAGGACCAGCGGGCTACAATTGACCTGGCTTTCCGAATGTGGAGTGAAGTAATACCCTTAAAATTTAAAGAAGATACCCTTAGTGATATAAGGGAAATTGACATCGAAATCGCTTTTGGAAGAGGTAGGAAAGTTTAGAACACCATTTTTTTTTTAATTTACAGTTGTGATTGTGCACATCTTAATGTTTTGTCTTCTTTTAAGGGTTTTGAAGGCGAATTAGTATTACAATATGGAATCGAATCGACCATTAAGTCAACTCTTTAAAAAGGTTCCGCGATTGGGGAAACATTCTTTTAAGACATTCCAATCTAATGCGAATGCAGTTTATCCATTGAATAATTCACAAAAGCACATAATTGGCTTGTCAGTTTGCCACAACTCTGGACGAATATTCAACTTCTGTTGTTTCTTAAGAAAACGTCTTGATTTCTAGTGTTACCAACAGGAGGTTTAGTCCATAAGTCTTCCAGTGTTACGCTGTGGCATCTTCTTAACTGTCATTTAAAAAAGTTATCTGCTCTTTAGCTTAGCTCTGATGCGTTACACTTTTAGAAAGACTTTCTCGAGTACTTTGTTGTTGGTTTTTACAAATCTTTCCACGCAGTTGTACTTCTGGCTCCGTTTTGCTAACAATAGAATATTTTTTCTTAGGCCCACACCAAAACTGTCCAAAGCGATTCGATGGAAATGGCGGAGAGGTGGCGCATTCCTGGCATGTGGGTAACGTTCACTTTGACGACGAGGAGAATTACAAATCTATCAACACCTACACTGAAGACGGTTTATATTTGTTGAAAGTAGCCGTCCATGAAATCGGCCATGTCTTGGGTCTGGCACACACAAACAAGTCCTACTCAATTATGTATGCTATATACCATAAACATTTCTCTCCTAAGCCCAATTTCGAGCTCGGATGGGAGGACCGGAAAGAAGTCCAGAAAATATATGGTACGTTGTTGATTTTTTTCGTAAAAAAAGTCTAATAAGTTAGTAATTTATTTTATATTAGGAGATTGAGATCAAAAGAGATTAGTTGGAAGGTGTTGGAGAATCCAGATTTTGAAATATTCCTATCGGGAGGCTTTTTATCTCTGAGAGTAGTATCTGGATACTTCTTGAACAACACAGAAAGTGAGTTTAAAATGGTTTATGGATTTTTGTAATAGACCTCTGGTTGGCCAAAAGTATACCAGATACTTTAGCTGGATACCCGCTCCTGAACTTGTGTGTTTTATCTGTTATTTATGATTTCTGTTTGGTTGTTAACAGGTGTCTGTAAAGGGTCTTTTAACATTGTGTTTGACTGGGTTCGGAAAAAAGCAAACAACCAGTTTATTTACAACACTTATTTCTTCCGTGGTAATCGTTATTGGATGTATGAAAACCATGCCAACAGAACCCGGTTTGGAGATCCTCTCTTCATACCGATAGAATGGACGACATTACCGGGCGATTTGGACGGCTATGTGCACATGTGGTTCTACAACCGGCGGACAGAGACGGTGGTCAACGAAGCGTTTTTCTTCAAAGGTATGATGTAGCTACTTTTTAAAGTTTGTTGGGTCATTTAATTGTGTGTTTCGACGAGAAGGAAGTAAAATATTAAGATCTTCATTGTGCTGTAACGTCTTGCTAACAGTTTTGGGTGAAATGTGGGTTTATGCTATTGTCATCATTGAGGAGCAGACAAAAATCGTTTTCTCAGGGACTAATTAAATTACGCTCATTTATTGAGTTAAGCCGATGTTTACCTAGAGTTCTTTATGTATAAACTGTATCTGTTTTATCTCTACCTACAGGTGAGCATTATTATAAATATGACAGTGATCAGGATAAAGTGATTGATGGATGGCCACGTCTCATTCGAACTGATTTTGCCGCTAAAAATGACACCGTCGAAGCGATACCTGTTAACATTGATACAGTGTTCTTTGATATGAGGGATAAAAACATTTATTTCTTCAAAGGCTCAAAGGTATGTACTCACTTTTATTTCAGATTATTTCATTTGACATTTGTACGATTTTTATGACGTAACTTCTGATTTTGTTGCCAGTAATTACATTAGCTGAAAACATAGGCAATCGAATTGTTCTGTAGAAACTTCTGTATCCTCTTTAAATGTAAGTTAGTATTATACCGTGAAGTCGATTTAATCATGAGTGATAAGTAACGATTTCAAACCATTATTTTCTCTTTAAGGTGTATGTGTTTGACCCTAAGGAACCAGAGGAGACTCGGGGATGCTGTGTGAGAATTCGAGATATCCGTGAGGAATACCCTGCCAAACCCGGCCAGAGACCACTGCCAGACAACCTAGATTCTGTCTACTTCTCTTACAAAGATTACTCCATGTACTTCATTAAAGGGGAGGATGTTTGGCGGAACGGATTGTTCCAGCAGGGAGATACCGTGATCAGGAATGAAGTTGTCTATATCAGCAAGTGGTACGATAAGTGGTATGATATTTGTGACTGGGTGACCGATACGGACTTTGACGCTACAGTGTAGTCGGTGAACCTGGGCTTTTCAGGTCATGGAGCTTGGCAAAAGTTTCATTGGACCAAATTCACATGGAGACCACAAATCACAAGATACATTTATTGACCATGAATCATTTACAAGATAACTTTCACTTAGGAGATCGTAATGGGTTTGACCATTATAACTTTGATGCTGATTGGTGGCCATCATAATTTTATACGGTAGTATCACTTATTGATGACCATAATTGTTTTGACGATAATCAACACCGTGATTACCATTGTTGGTTGGTAATCAATATGATGGTGATCGTCATCTTTTTTATGGTTGTCTTGTTTTCTGTATGTTGATGGTAGGTTTGATAAGAGTCAATATTGTCACAGCTATATGTATTACTGAATCAGTAACGCCCAATTTTCAAGGTCAGATTCAGTTAAGTTCAAGGGCAAACGTAGAGTGAAACCGCTCCAAGATGTTTTCAGTCAGTTAAAAAGTGCCATATATTAATTGGTTCAGCATCATCAATACTCCTACTACTGTCAACGTGCCACAGAGATAGAGGCAAATGCTCGGCATTCATTGCATTAGACCAGGAATACAGTTTGTCATGTGAATGCGGTCTATAAATTATGTTTGGACCTTTTCATACGATGTTCGTTAATTGGGTCATCCGGTGGAGACCATAAACTCTTGAAGCTTCTGTTTCAAATCATACAGTATTGGATAGCTAGCTCCCTATTATATCATCATATCATGTGTTATTTTTCCCTTTTTTTTAACATTGTAGTATTTTTTGTTGACAAAAACACTTTGAAAGTGTGTGGCTTGTAATTTCAGTGTGTCTTGCCCGAGCTGCTCGACCATGTATTCGTCCATAGTGGTAAAAACCTGAGAACTGTTTTGGGCTGTTCGTGTTATCAGCTGGCTGATGCAAAGCTCAATGTATTTTTTTTTATAATTTAATATTTTGGTGGTGTTCATAGTTCGTCCCAGTAAGACGAGTTTGTATTCGGCCAACAGGGGGCGTTACTGGGTACCTACCGAAAAGTCCGAGTAGCCGGTTGCAAAATAGATTTATTTTTGTATAGGCCCTGATGGCAAATGGTGTAAAGCTAATGTTCTTTATGATGTATTATATTCTGTCCATTGTACTGGTTACTGGCCTGGCAGTGGGTACCCAGTAAGCGATTATTTAGCTGAATTCCAGTCCTCTCTCTGTCACTGTGTAGCCTGTACCCCATCATTGCTATCTCATTTATGAATACAGTTCCCACCGTCTTAGTGTTTGCTCACAACAGTTATTATCATTTTCATCATTATTTAATGACGGACGGGGAAGCTAGCTGCAATGACTTCTGTTTCAAAATTTGTGAAACGATTTTCCTAATATACCAAAGATTTGCTCGCATTAAGAGACCTACATAAATGTTGTTGTTGTTGTTGTTGTTGATGTTGATGTAAGTTGTAAATGTCTATTGGCTCTTGTCTGAGTCGATATGCTTGGAGAAAATTGCAACGTCTATATGACATTGTACAAAGAATCTGTATTATGTGCACATTTAATCTCTACATGAACTAAAGCAAGTTTAGTTGTATGTTTTTGAACTAATCAATATTGTATATAATAGAACTTTGGCTGTATTCTGTGATGTTTTAGTCAGGCTTCCTGACAAAAAGGTCGCCATTGTATAAATATATGGCAACATTTTTCAAATAAAAGGAGACGAAAGATTGTATTACCAGTACAGAAAGAAACGGCTTATTAAGTACGTGTTGAATGTTCATTTGAACGAAAAAGTGTTACACGTGTTATATTGAAGCTGTCTTAAATCCTATTCTTTTCTGTGGCTGTTTTACTTGCATGATACCCAAGCATATTGGCATCGTGTTCTGTCTTTTGTGAATTTTTATTATAAATTATCCATTTTAAAGTGGTGTTAACAGTTTTATTGTTTACTAAATTAATTTTAGATTGAAGACATGTACTTGCATTTTTTGAGTGAACTGTTTCAGAAATTCTAATTTTTTATATGCTCTTCTAGCCATTTTACAATGTTTGGATAACTATCACTTTTTTATCTTCCTGGGCTTGGCTTTTGTATAAATTGCCCTTGGATTTTCAAGATCTACTTAAACTACCAATCCTGTACATTTTTTGATTCTGTGGATGTTAAAAATTTTGAAAATTTTGAAAAATTCTTAAGGTATTGTGTGTGAAGATATGCTATGGTAAATGTTGTTGTAATGTTTTGGGAACATTTGTAGTAAGTACATCCTGTGGTAAACCCAGTCGTCTTTTAATCGTTGTGTCGACGTATCTAGTCGTATTAACTAAATTTTACTGTATTAGAAAGACTTGACTCATAATTTCGTATTAGCTATGTTCGTGGATTTTATTTATGCGTTAATTGTTACATCTGCCAATGTATATTTGAATGGAAAATTATTTATAGGGCAGGTTAGTCGCCACTGTTTCCCGGTCCGCTAAACCTCGCTGCCCTTGTCTATATGAGTAGCCTAGTCAGGGTAGACCCTGTAGTAACCGTCGACAAAAGGTTTACGTGTTTTAACACTAATTGCCTAGCACTAGATCTAGTCATAACCTAGTTTATCCCTAGTCGCATCTCTATCCTCATTTTGTATTTCGATCTTTTCTAATAAAACGTAATAATGAACCGTGCTCGAAATGATTCCCAGAGAGGAAATAAATATTGAATTGTTGCCAGAATTTCGTTTCGTTGTTGCGTGTTTTGGTATATTATTTACGTCATAGAAATGAGAGTCCTAGTGGTAAAGTTCAGCAGTTGTTATTAGATTTGGAGTGTTTTCGGCTGCGGGGGAGACAATCCGGACAACTCCTAATATACTCTACCGGAAGCTCTCCTAAGAGACCATATCCTAAAGGTTGTGTCTGGTCTGACTGCCAATATAGGAGGGACCGGAACAATAAGGAACTCACGGCTTAAAATACAAACTCCAACTATGAATGAAACTAATTTCATGAATCAATTATACATGTTAATACATTTTGGGGAGACTGTCTCGACAGAAATCCAAACTTGAGCATACGAAACCACAAGTAAGCGTCTGTATGATGGGCAAACGATCAATTATTGATTAAATTATCATTAACGTCATCTTTAAAATTTCCGTGCCAATTAACATTTTATTTTAATTTCAATAACAAAAATGTTCACAAATGCATCCCTCATATTTTGTGAAGACGTTTCAAAGTTTGCGCGGAATAGGTTCGATCCCCCCTGTGCACCTTAGGTATATAAGGGAAGTTCCCCGATGGCTGCGGAGTTCGCGGGGTGGTTTTTACGAGGTTTCTTCTCGGTTTTCCACCATAAACCGGCACAACAAATTAATAACAAGTCGTCATATAGGTGAAATAGTCTTGAGTACGACGTTAAACACCAATCAAACAAACAAACAATCAAAGTTTGCGTATCACAGGACATTGATTGATACAGACAGTATGAAGTTATCTTTATCTGTTTACAAAAAGTGTTTAATTCTTCAGAGACGAGCGCCTACATTATAATTGACGCAGTGTTTTTAGATCTTGAAATAAACTGGACTAACACGGAGTGTGCCATGTGCCCATATCAGACGATAGCCAAGACTTGTTTGTTACAGACACATCATGTTTCTGTTGGGAGATGGGACACTAGATCAATTTGAGCCTCTCGTCACCAAAAATATACATTGTGGGCGTACGGAATGATTGCTCAAAATCCATTTGCGTACCAATGAAAAATGTATGTCGTCTTATGTAATTAACGTGAATAGTCCTGTTTCCCCCACCAGGGCAAACTGCTTTTTGCATGACGTTAAAAAACGATTAAGAATTTCTAAAGTCCCTTTTCAAACTCAGTGATCGTCACAAAATGTTACCATTTCTTTTCAACTTCAAACATGTCATTATGTTGGTTATATGCAGTACCAGATGAAGACATTTAAGAGCTAAATCTAGGTATGACGTTAGGAGATTTCTGTTAAAGTACTTTTTGTGATCTGTTAGACAGTGTCTCGGGAATCCTAAAGACTGGATTGTTACCACTCAGCGTCTAATCTCAGCAACGAGCTCCTATTCAAAGCAGTGAAAAGTAACTGTGTACTAACACCAACTCGTTTATTTAGATAAGAAATTAAAGTGGTGTTGATCAGAGCATTCCAGTCTTGTGATACATTGGCTCTATTGTGGGAGGTTTATTTAGACGAGGATTAAACAGTTATACGTCACTCATCACTCCCCTCTCACTAACTCACTCCATCGACTTTAGAGGCAAATCTTTTGTAGGAAATGACGGCCAGTTAGACACTTGTTAAGAAATGAAGACCTTCTAACCGCAATGTACACAAGCGCGCGATTTTGTAAGACCACACTCTTCCTTCAACTCCCATGGCGATAGTGGATTTAAAATAGTTAGTCAGTTGGGCAAACAGTCAGCTGACTTGTAAAAAAATGTAAAACACAACGATTTGAAAAAGTTCATAAATAAACCGTATTGTGTTTAACCATAGCTTCGCATTGGAGTCGATGGGTACTCGACTAGGTAAAACTTACCTGAAACGGAAATATATTTGTGGTTCCTGATTTGTTGATTCTGTCAACAATAAGCACTTTAATGTTCATGGAAAGCTTGTTATTTGGCAACCACACTTAGTATAACCGGAGCGCGACTCATTGACATTCTTATAATAATATCACAGGGACGCGATTTATTATTGTACTAATATCAATAGGGCGTGACTCATTTGCATTTTAGTAATACAACAACCGGGGCGCGATTCGTTTTTATTATTTATTTATATCACCGGTGCGCGATTCATTCGTATTATTATATTACTATCACTGGCACGATTCATTCTTATTATATCCATATCAACGGGGCGCGAATCATTATTCTGTTCATCATGCCTTAAAGCTTACAACAAACCTATATGTGTATGCGCAGTAACTAGTGTATGTGAGAGTTGTCACTGATTCTAGCTCTTATCCATGATTCTTGTATTGTGTCTAGTTGCCACAGTGAAAATACGGGACCCATA
>JAVFBZ010066914.1:0-17165 GCA_032466195.1 Katharina tunicata | reverse complement strand
GTCACTACCAGACCGATGGAGTAAGATGAGAAAAAACATATATTTATTGATTTGATTAAGGTTGGGTTAAATTTGAAGACCAAAAATTATTATTGTGTACCAATAGGAGAGAAAAAACTGAAGGAAGAATTAAATTTAGTAGTCAAATGTAAAAAAAAAACAAATACTGCAGTCTGCAGGCTGCAGCTGCATGTCGTTTTAATTTTGGACGTTTATCTATCGGATTTATGCCGAACTGTAGCAATTTACTTGTCTCAAAACATTCAGAAAGGAAATGTAGTGTCGTGAGTCAGTTCCATTCCCCATGCAAGATTGTTACAAACTTGTCTTTAAAATTTTATAAAGCCACTCATCTCTACAGTATGTCTAAAGGGTGCGACTTAAATTAAACTATTGGCCCAATTCACGTCACTCGCAGAACCTACCAAACCGACAGGGTGAAGCTCGAGCGGTTTCTTCAAAGTGAAAACGGCAAGATGTCTGTGCTCAGAGAAATGTTAAAGAAAGATATATATTGTCAACTTATTATTTAAAAATCATTAACAATTATTTTAAATCGACAAAAATCGTACAAAATATCTGTTTGGTGGGTCGGAAAGCCAATGTTCTATATTTTCTTATCCAATTGTCGTCTTACTTTACCTTACGGCAGGATATTTCTTTTGTTACTCCAGGTAAGTCATTTTCCATCTCATTTAATAATGTGATAATTTCTCTCTACCATTTTTGTCATCAGTATTGAACAATTTCATGAGTTATTAATGATGAATTCAGACAGCTTATTCTCTAGTTGGTACTAGCATTATAGTCTTGATAATATCTAGACAGTATCATTCTCACAGCTTTGTTGAGTGTTCTTGTATTAAACCTCTGAAGGTTTACTCCATTACTCCATTATGTAGTTGAATATAAAGGACCCCCTTTGTTTTATAACAGTCATCACCTTTTGTCTATGGGAAATGTCAGATTATAGAAGACTTATAGATTTCTAACTATAACATAATGATAGTCACCAGGGGATTCAGGATAGGTGTATGTAAGATTCTACACTTCACTATTGTACTTTTGAGACCTTTTATCTGGTATTAGTGTTGCATACAAATCAAGAGAATAAACCCCAAGTCTATCTGACATTATTGATTTTTATCTCAGACGGGCGACTGTTTCATCTAATGCTCCAGACGTAAACAATATAAATCCATTTCTTTGACTAAACCAGCTGAATATATTTCCCCTCAAAATACTGTTTGCTGAATTACATGTATACAGTAATAGATTGCAATTAACCTATTATTTTCTATCAAAGATTATAAGAAATATCTTCTTTGCCTCTTACTCTTTTCATGCATTTTAGGAGAATTGCTACAGATATAGTTGCAAGGAAAACAATCAAGAAACAGATGTATGTACGAAACAATTTGCGTGTAAATCTAAATTGAATTTGATACTGATAATTCCCCTTAAACTCCTTAGTATTGATTTTCTTGTGGTGGCTGATTTATTGTTCTGGCTAGTAGTAAAGACTGACTAATGAAAAGTGAGGTTTATGGTTATCTAGGCTGGTTTCATATTGCAATCATTGCGACCTGTTTCAAGTTTGGAGAAATCATTTGTGGTCGCCGGAGTCGTGATCCATGATATGATTTCCACACTACAGCAGGAAGAGATTGACTCTCTGCATGGAATGGCGTGACGAGAGACTGCTACATCATCCACTGATTTTATCTCTCTTTTTACTGCACAGTAGAGAACAAAACCAATTACAGACCATTGATATATTCACCGGCAAATCACCAAACCAATTCCACACATTATTATTTTCAGATCAATGATAGAACTTGCAAGTATTTTCTCTGCTTGTCAAGCTAAACACAGAAGAGTTGTCTACCCTAATACATTAAGGTTTTGATGGACCCCTTGGTTGGTTTTGTGAGAATTTTTTTTTCAAAACCTTTTACCGAGACTAATAATAATTAGAACCATATATGTCTATATATTTTTGGAAAGCTTGTATTCCCAAGATTAGGATTATGTAAATTTCATTAAGATCCATATGTGACTTCTAAAATTATTATAAGTTTATTGCAAGTCAAAGAGAAAATTTAGAGGTCTGTTCATTGAAGTGCAATAACTATAACACCAAATAAATTTACTGGAATAGACCCTGAACTGGAAAACAATGCCTAACTTTCATTATTATTGTGTACCAATAGGAGAGAAACAACTGAAGGAAGAATTAAATTTAGTTTTCAAATGTGAAAAAAAACAACAAATACTGCACTCTGTAGCTGCAGCTGCATGTCGTTTTAATTTTGGAAGTTTATCCATTGGATTTATGCCAAACTGTAGCAGTTTACTTGTCTCAAAATATTCAGAAAGGAAGTGTTCAGAATAAAGCCTTGAATTGCTGTTGGGAAGTTGTTTTTGTTTCACATTCTATAACTCATTGCTTTAAAATCTCTGATTGGAAATCACCGTCATTGATCTGGGTTACATGTGAAATTTATACATCCAAATGTAGCGTCCTGAGTCAGTTCCATTCCCCATGCAAGATTGTTACAAACTTGTCTTTAAAATTTGATAAAGTCATTCATCACTTCAGTATGTCTAAATGGTGCGACTAAAATGGTAAACTATTGGCCCAATTCACGTCACTCGCAGAACCTACTGAACCGACACGGTGAAGCTCGAGCGGTTTCTTCAAAGTGAAAACGGCAAGATGTCTGCGCTCAGAGAAATGTTAGAGAAAGATATATATATATTGTCAAAAATTATTTAAAATCGATAAAAATCGTACAAAATATCTGTTTGGTGGGTTAGAAAGCCAATCAATATTCTATTTTCTTATTTAATTGTCTTTGTAAGCCTTTTACTTTAAGGCAGGATATTTCTTTTGTTACTTCAGGTAAGTCATTTTCTATCTCGTTAAATAATGTGTTAATTTCTCTCTACCGTTTTTGTCATCAGTATTGAACAATTTCATGAGTTATTAATGATCGATTCAGACAGCTTATTTTCTAGTTGGTACTAGCGTTATAGTCTTGATAATATCTAGACAGTATCATTCTCACAGCTTTGTTGAGTGTTCTTGTATTAAATCTCTGAAGGTTTACTCCATTATGTAGTTGAATATAAAGGATGATGATGAAATAGCTTTTGGACCACCTTTGTTTTATAACAGTCATCTGCTTTTGTCTATGGGGAATGTCAGATTATAGAAGACTTATGAATTTCTAACTATAATATAGTCACCAGGGGATTCAGGATAGGTGTATGTAAGATTCTACACTTCACTATTGTACTTTTGAGACGTTTTATCTCGGGATAAGTGCTGCATACAAATCAAGAGAACAAACCCCCAAGTCTTTCTGACATTATTGATTTTATCTCAGACGGGACACTGTTTCATCTATTGCTCCAGACATAAACAATATAAAACTATTTCTTTGATTAAACCAGCTGAATATATTTCCCCTCAAGATATCTTTTTTGTCATTTTTGGAGAATTGCTACAGATATATACATGAAGTTGCAAGGAAAATAGTCAAGAAACAGATTTATGTAAGAAACAAATTGTTGCAACCATTTCCCAATGGTTTTGGTTTATTGACAATAATGTAGAGTCTTTTTTCTGTAGTTAGTTACACAATTGACTAAAAGAAGTGTTGTTTTTTATTTTTGCCTTTTTTAAACACATTTGCGTGTTAATCTAAATTGATACTGATAATTCCCCTTAAACTCCTTAGTGTTGATTTTCTTGTTGTGGCTGATTTATTGTTCTGGCTAGTAGATTGACTAATGAAAAGTGAGGTTTATGGTTATCTAGGCTGGTTTCATATTGCAATCATTGCGACCTGTTTCAATTTTGGAGAAATCATTTGTGGTCGCCAGAGTCGTGATCCATGACATGATTTCCACACTACGACAGAAAGAGATTGACTCTCTACATGGAAAGGCATGACGAGAGACTGCTACATCGTCCACTGATTTTATCTCTCTTTTTACTGCACAGTAGAGAACAAAACCAATTACAGACCATTGATATATTCACCGGAAAACCACCAAACCAATTCCACACGTTATTATTTTCAGATCAATGACAGAACTTGCAAATATTTTCTCTGCTTGTCAAGCTAAACACAGAAGAGTTGTCTACCCTTAATACATTAAGGCATTGAAGGACCCCTTGGTTGGTTTTCAGAGAAATATATTTTTTTAAGTCTTTTACCAAGACTATTAAGATCCATCCATGACTTCTAAAATTATTATAAGTTTATTGCAAGTCAAAGAGAAAATTTGGCGAAAAATACAATGAGGTATATTCCTCGAAGTGAAATAACTAAAACACCAAATAAATTTACTAGAATAGAGTTCAATAGACCTTGAAGTGAAAAATGCCTAGAAAGATGAGAGTAAAAGTTTTAATGTGTACAACCTTAGGAAATCGTTAAACTGTCTTAAGACTGATAGGAAGAGAAACTCTTCTGTTTAATAAGGTAACCTCTTACGTGTAATTTTGATATTTGTATGGAATCACTTTGGTTGGATAGCATGGGCTGTGTTATTTATATCATCTTGGAAGTAGCTTCGATTATGGTGTCTTTTTTCTGTCATCCATCTCAGGAACTGGTGTGACCTTTGTACCAGTGTCATTTATAAATTGACCTCTCTACTGACAGGTGGCCTATGAGTTCATACAATTCACCAAAATCTCCATTGATTGGTCTATTTTTAAAGATTTGCTTTCTTAGCCAATGCCATTTTTTCAGTTCTTCCTATCACATGTTAATAAAAGTGGAAATGAGTTGAGTCTCCAATGGTGTTTAATGTCGCTCTATCACAGTGACAGTCCCAGATGATTTGGCGGTGTTACTCTGTGCCAAGCGTTTACCCTCAACGCCATAGAAACATGAAAATGTGTTTCCAGAGATCAGAGGTATTGCCATCAACCCGTCAATATCAAAATAACTAAATCTGACCTTTAATTCTATTTAGATTCAGACAAAATGTCCTTCCATTACAATATTGTTTCATTGGGAATCAGATTTTGGTGTTTTCATACTTTTCTACTGTGTGAAGATTGTTATATTCATATTTCATACCATTTAATAACCTAAATATTTATCTTGGGATAACTAAACAAACTCAATATCTTGAATACTTTATTGCATTATTGAACATCTTCTATTGTTTTCATTTAATAGTGTCAATGACATTTCATTCACTTGCAGCTTTCTATAGCTTATTATGCAAATAAAGCAAATACTCTTGCAAGATGCATCGTTAAACAAAGTGTCTTAGCCTATTTAATAGCTGGATAGGAAGTTTGCAAAAATAACTGGTTGGAAAGAGCGAGTATGTACCACTTTCCGTGTTAAGGGGCTATTGAAAAAATAAAAACCCAAACCTATGTTGTATCATTAACTTTGTTGTGAGATACAAAAACATTGTATCTCATGAAAAGACTGTATAACATAAACACTGTTAACATTACAACGATATATATTCAATGCATAAAGTATAAACCAACCTGCTATGGAATACCTTTTTTATTCGAAATCTTCCATTATATTTAAGAGGGGTTTATTTCAGTATAACCTTAAAGGTTATGGAGAAGAAATGTTTATATGTGTAATATAACTCTAATTGTCCTTTAGAGCTTTAAGAGCTTCAAGATATCTGGTAATACAAAAGTGTTGGTATATAAAGTGTCTAATAAAACTATATTTAGCTTAGAACACATTATTCAACTTTTACAAATAACATAAATGTTTTTTTTTTTCTGAATTGCAATTTCTGTTAAAAAGTTAAAGGATTTAAGAGAATTTCAACATTTTCAAGATGCTTCTAATCTAGCACCTTTATCTTTTCTGTATGTTTAATTTGTTTATGATAGCATTTTACAATACTACAGATCCAAGTCACTTGATCATACCCCACAAAAAGGTGTCATCTTAAAATAGTGTTTGTCCAAAATATTCAGTATCCAAGGTATTGATTGTCCAAAATATTCAGTATCTAAAGTAGCTACTGTCCATAATACTCATCATCCAAAATAGTGATTGTCCAAAATACTCTTTGCAAAAATAGTGATTGTACAAATATCCCTCATATACAATATACGTCACATACAATACACAATAATAAAAGTCTAAGTGCATATCTTACCAAAAACCAGCATAGTCTAAAAGGAGCATACATGTAGTCCAAAATTAAGATTGTCAGTTACATCTTCAGAGAGGGCTGAGTGTGATCAGAATCGGCTGATTGATCTGTATCGATGTCTGGATTCCTTTGTTTTCTAACCGCCAAATAGAAATCATTGATATTTACATTGTAACTGTATGGTTTGAGATTTCAATATCCTTGTGGAATTTTTCCAGGATATTTTTTGCCTTCCATTATTTGCTGGGATGATTAAAATTCGTTATATTGGTTCTGATCAATAAAGTATCAGTGCATTTTTTCCAGTATTGATTGATTTCTGGATTGAAGAGAAGTGAAGAAGTATCAGAACGATTTGTAAAAGTTTGCTCCGTCCACGATCTTTGTAGTCTTATTTTGGACACACTTTAAAACAGCCAGGGTTGAATCTTGATATTGCTTTCTAGATGATCTTGAGTCTGCTAATATAAAAAAAAATTTGGAAGAATTCTGAATTCTTGTGTGCCATTTGGTAAATTGTGTTGCAAATACATGTATGATTCTGTTCTATGATTCTATGATAAAATATATTTTTCTGTGACTCTATTCATTGGAAGTGGATCATGAAGATCTATAGAAACAGTTGTTCACTGTGCCACCTCCAAATTATTGAGTATTTGTGAGATATGAATAGTTTTACCCAAATGTGGATGACAAAAGAACATAATCAATTGACTTGTAGCTGGAGGTCAACAGATTAGCTGTTGGGTACATTATCAATGTTTTTTAATAGATCACTATGTTTCAGATCCAACACCACACATACAGCCATTTAAGGAATGACTATTGGTTCATCAACATGCTGCTCATACTTGATCATGGATATAATACATGTAGTTTTAAAAGTCCTGTTTAGTTAGTAAGTGAATAATATTTAAAAGAAACAAAACACCAGTAAGTAGTTTAGTTTACAAAATACTCTCACAAACCTTGAATTGATCATGGGGACACATAGGCTGTGTAAGTGCAAACAAGTCCTTCAGTAGGTAATTGAGCTTAGCTTTTATCTTGACAGTCTTCCATTCATTTCTTTAGAGTGGCGTAATGTTGAGGCTTTTAGCTTAACTACGGAAATATGTCTGGACAAAATGACTTGTTCCTCTAGGTAAAACCTGACCACATGTCATTTTAAACTAAAAAAACATTGTTCTTGTGGTCAATAAACATTGTTCAGCACTCTAACAGTTTAGTTAACAGCCTTCAAGTGAGAGAAAATATTGACTTTTCACCTTGAACCAGACAAGTTTTGGTCCAAAGGGTCTTATTTCTTGACAGAACCAGTCTGACATTTTAATCTAGGAAATACTAAAATAATGTACACCAAGAAACGGATCAGCTCAATTGATTTGTTTACTTGGCATACTAGAAGAAAACAAAACTTAACTTGTTTCTTTGGAAATTACAGTAATGATAATGCAATGGCACTATAACTGTGTTGAATTGTATTTACCTGAGAAAAGCCCATGTACATTTTGTGTTTGATACTGCTATTTCAGTGTCCTTGTGTCAGTGCTTGCTGTAGAGAAAGATTGGCAGCCTTTACCTGGACAATGTGTGGTCGCTCAGCAGTGAGCCTCTATAGCTCGATCAGTTAGTTTTAATAAAGCGTCGGCCCTGCTAGCCAGATTCCCAGGGTTCGAATCACGGTATGTACATGTTTTCCCCTTTATTATCGCTCTAGCGGCTGCACCCCTGGACAGATTTTCATAAAACTTCACACACCCGTCTAAATGTCTTGAGCAAGTTCGAATTTCAGGCTTGCAGGGTCAAGGTCATTATAGCTATTTTTAGAAATAGTTTGCCACCACCAGCGACTTGAGATGCGCCTGGGCCGATTTTCATCACAATTCATACACATGTTATGAAAATGTCTTGAACAAGTTCGAACTTAATTTATTTATCTTTTTGAAATAAGTTTATTTTATCACAGTATATAGAATGCACATTATGATATCACTTGTGATACCTTCATCTTTGATAATGCTACCTGAGAGATAAATGTTTGATCTTCAGTTTCTTCTTTTGACATTTTCATAGTATTTTGCCTTTCCCTGTGCAACAAAATTGTTGGGTTTTTAAAAATCTATCAGGAGCCCATATTCTTGTGTTTATATTTGGTCTCTTTTGTCTTGACTGAAAACTGGCGCTGAGACAGATCCTTGGACCTGGCACTGAGTTGTTTAAGAAGTCCTGGTAAACGTAAAAAGAGTCTGGGATATTGATCTCTTCTATTGCAGCTATTTGGAAGACAAACTTTCTCAGGCAGCCAAGAAATATAAGTAATCAGCTTGTGTAAACTTGAGTGTTGACCTGTGAAAAACAGCAGACTGAGGATGTAGTCAGACGTATTATCAATTACACTGCAGTGGGCCCTGATCAAACATGGCTGACAACACAAGTCAACTGGTTACAAATAACTTTGTTCTTCTGATTTCAATTGGGTGTGAAGACTAGTGTAAGGGAACTGGATTGTTATAAATGAGCTCACAACTGCCGTTTTATTCCCAGACTCCTCTCTATTGTCCTGAAGGAAAACCAATTTAGCTTTAATTGGTGAACAGTATTTACATTAACAGGCCTGTTACACTGCTTGCCACTTTTCTATTTGTCTCAAATTCATCAGTTTTATCAATTTGGGTGATCTCATAGATAGCTTGAAGAGCAAGCCCCAAACGGCATTAAGCAAATTCTTAGAGAGAGAGACAGATTTCACAATTCTGGTTGGCTTACATGGTATGGTTTCTGAAAAGTTGATTGCTTTCTCACCTGAGCTTGGTGAATGACAAAATATAAACTGTCATACTTGTGATGTATGTGAATTTAATTTTTTTACAAAGAAAGGGCTACATGGAACTAACCTGTCCAAATTGTTAGTTTGTGTACAAGGTTTTTTTTACTGAAAACAGGCGCTAACAGAGTTCCTTGCACCTGGCACCGAGTGGTTCAAGAAGTCCTGGTGAACATAGAAAGGGTCTGGGATATTGATCTCTCCTATTTCAGCTATTTGGAAAACAAACCTTCTCGGGCAGACAGAAAATATAGGTAATCAGCTTGTGTAACCTGTAATGTTGTCCTGTGAAAAACAGCAGATTGATTGTGTAGTCAGACGTAATATCAATTACACTGGAGTGGATCATGATCAAACATGGCCGACAACACAAGTCAACTGGCCAAGGCTAACTTTGTTCTTCTGATTTCAAATGAAGACTAGTGTAACAGTGTCAGTGAACTAGGTTGTTATTTATGAGCTCACAACTGCCGTCTGGTTCCCAGACTCTATTGTCCTGAAGGAAAACCAATTTAGCTTCATTTGTAAAACAATTTTTACTTCAAAAGATTTGTTCCACCACTTACCACTCCTTTTTTGTTTTGTTTAAAATTCCTCAGATTTAAACTTTTATGTTAACAATATGAGTGTGCTCCACCAAGGCGAGTAATGTATTGATTCACTTAGCACCATGTACTTAAAGTAGCCTTTTGCAAGCACATGTAGAATGGAAAATGTTATGCTCTATCCTATAATTTCTCTGAGATAGATATTAATTTTGATTCTTTAATTTTGAGTCTAGGAAATGACAATTGTCATTGAAGCTGTTCTTCTTAAGCTAATGCCACACCAAGTTGACTGGTCCGACGTGATGCGACTTGACGTATATATGCAATTGTGACTAGTTGGACATGTTCAATCAGAGACATTTAACGGCCGCATTGGTATTGCATTGTTGCATCACATCATTAAAGAGATGCTACCTGACACTGCAAACTTCTTCAGACTAGCCAGGACTGTACAAGACTGTCCAGATGTGTCGTGTTACAGTGGCCTAAGTCAACTTACATTTATCCCCTAATGTGACAATACCTGGGATGAATCAGTTTTTGGAAAGAACTAAAAAACAGAGATTTGTTTTTGAATCTGCATTTTCTGAAAATTATTGAACTTTAAATTTCGCATTACTTATTACACTAAGCCAAATATGTTGGGGGAACGAGAGTAACAATTTTAACATGCTAGCAAGAATTAGCTTTGTCATTGTGCCATAGAGCTTGCACGACATAGAATTGTAATTGTGTGCTGGAATCAATTGTCGACTGAAAGCATTCTGGGCCTTTCCATTGATTAGTTTTTGTCTACAGAGAACTCATTATAATAAAATGTACAAATTTACAAGATTGCTTGATATTAAAGACAATTTTATTATATTATTATACATGAGTGAGAAAAATAATACCAGGTATCTAGTACACAGGTCTGCCCTCCATCTGTCTATATAATGCAGTCTTATGGGGGGGCTTTGTTCCTGTCTGATAATGTATTAAAAGCTGTGAAGCTCAGTTGATTTTGTTTTTTTTTAAGTAACAATTTTTGATGTGAAAGCTGTTGAATTTTAATAAAAAAGATGCATTAGAAATGGCCAATTTATCAACTCCAAAAATTTATTAGCAGTTCAAGAGGAATTCCTTCAAATGAGCAGTCTAAATTATTGCAGAAGAGTCATCTTTTAGGAGTAACATCCGCATGAGGGGTATTGGCAAAGAGCAGAAATGTGGTCTCATTTGGGATGTGACAGCCCTTTCAACTGGAAAATCTGAGCACTGGTGCAGTTAGGATGCCAGAGGACAGAAAATCAAGCTAACTAACTACCCGAGGGTGTTATTGTCTCATCAGTGCATCGAATAAAATATGAGATGATAGTTTGGAGAGAAAAAAAGTGTCATTCATAGAGCGTAGGGCTGATTACCATCCATGGACAAGTGATAACAAGTCCAGTTTGACCCACTAAAGACAGCTTCTAGCTCATCAACCATCACTGTCAAAATTCCAAGAAAAATTGTTCCTAGCAGAGAAAAGTTTAAACTGAAGGTTTTTATAATGTGTCACACATAAAATAAGTACAGGGTATATTTGTTATCTAAAAGACTAATCAGAGAAAAGCCAATAAAGTAACCATGTACGAACACCTGACTGCACAACAAAAGATGAGAGCAGAGTGCAATGACCAAAATTCCAACTACAAGAGAAGAAATTGCTTTCATATTTGTCTTCTTTGCCCTTTTACTAGGCTGGTCATGGAAGACTGGAGTATTGTGTGACTCTCAGGCGAAACCAACCTTCCTATATTACATGTATCTTGGATTTACTCTGTCCTCTACCAGATTCTCCCTTCATCATTCTTCTTTTTTGCCCATGTGGAGAATGCCCCCTACGGTCCCCGCCCCTTTTATGTGTTTGAAATACAGAGAGGGAAAAGTAATTTCTGGGATTTTGTTTCCTGTGTTATAACAACTTTTCATCCAAAACGGCCTCTCGAAAAATCAGTTGGTCAGTTGGGTAAAACACATTGAACACATGTTATTTCTGGTTATTTTCCTTTTCTTAGACATCTTCTGAAAAAAAGTATGGCCATTTTTAAATCAATTGTATAAAACATTGTGACCAAAGTTAGGGGAACATACATGTATACATGTAGGCTATTATTACTAACAGCATTTTTTTTTTACTGTCCACATTTTTTTTACATTTAAACTGTACAAGAAAGTGTGTTATTTTTCTATTTCTAAACAGTTGAATAACCATATGATTTTTTAAAACCCTACAGTAGAAAAAATTGAAACTGTGAAGAATTAAACTCTGCTAAAGCAAATCATTTTAAAATATTTTGTTTCTGGTGACATGTCAGTTCTGGGCAGCCTTTGCACATAATAGATGTCTCCAATTGATGAAATTAAATCAACAGGGCTTAATTAAGAGGAGATTTATCCTGAAAAATATTAGCTAATATATTTTTATAACGAGTAATCACACTGGCACAGGGATAGCTAATATAGGTAGCTTTGATGGGTGTGTCATCGTGACATGTAAGGCTGTGTATAAAATTATCTGTAACTTAATCTCATCAGCTACAGTTATATTTTGATGAAAGTTTGTCAATTCAATTAATTGTTCTTGAGATAGATTTTTTTACAAATAGAGTTTGGTGATTGGATAACCAGAACTTTCAATTCACTCTTCGGCTTCATTTCTATGTTTGAAATCGGTGGTGTGAGATGTCCAATACTTGACTGGGTGGTTACGTCTTAAGTAAAAAGACCTGTTCTCGTATTCCTGAAAGCTATAATTGTGTTTGCCGTCACAGGGGCAACAAGTGTGAGACAAGCCTGAAAACTCTAGCCTGTCAAACTTGTATAAAAGTGTGTGTTACTGTAATTCAATTATCAGTTTGTGTTCACTGCTGGAGTCTCTGTGTGTTATTGGTCCTTTTTAAAAGGCCCCCTCTGTTCCCACCCCAACAGTATTGTGATTAAGAATCAATATATTTGATCAGGGTTTTGGAGTTTGATTTCAAGTGATTTCAAGAGTACAACACACACTAAAATGATTTCATATTGTCCCAAGTCAATGGGAGCAGACAAAAATGGTAATCTAGAACATTTCCGTTCTGTCAAGTGATGATTTGAGTTTTTTGTAAATTTTATTTGAAGCCCTGTTTCCCTTCCTCGTACACACATCTGGTACAGAAAGGGTAATATGATGTGACTGTTTGAAGCTTAGTTAACGTCAGACAGGAGATAGGTAGACACTTTATGATGTGGTATTGATAGACCGTGATCTCTATAGATCTAAGGGGATCTTTGGACACGCTAAGTTTGTTCAAGATCTTTAACAAATTAAGCATTTCAGTCTTCCAAGTTCTGCATGTGTCTCACTGCTATTATCACATTATGTTCACAACAGTATGTAGTTTCGGGTGACAGATCCTGTTCCTTTACCTTCTACAAACTTCTAGGTTAGATTGAACATTCTCATTTTGGCAATTGGTGGCCACACATCCACAGGAAGTACAGCCCATTCAGTAACAAACATCACTCTCAAGTAAATTTTAAAATTTTACAGTACAAACAGGAAAAATCTGAAGAGGATTATTTATAATTTATACCTCTGCGACCAGCATTTACAATAAATTCTGTACAAACATGATTAGACTATTTTTTTTTGGGAGGGGGGGAATTTAAATTACAAGCCTTTATGGTAATAAAAAACAATTATACTGGTATCTTTCAATTGACTAGTAAGACAAATAATTCAGCTGTTATCGATAATTTATTTCAATGTGATTTTTTTTTTTTTTAGCAGAACCACTATTAGTTATAGTACAATGAATAATCCTAACGTCTTTTTATACATATATATATATATTTTTTTTTATGCAATTGTTGCAGTATTTTTATCTGGAATTCTAAATGAAAATGATTTTTTTTGCAAAATTTGTGTTATATGCTTTCGTCTGAATGTAATTAATGATTTTTTTTTCATGGTAAAGTATTATTCTCCTACTAGCATATAGTATACACCATAAAGGAGTGCAAATGTTCTGAACCACACAAAAAAACACATTGGCAGAAACCCTGCTTGTAACTGTGATGACATAGGAAAAGAAATATTTTTACAGAGAAAGCAAACCTTGCTGGGTTAGGATCAATACACTGTCAGTGTGCTTGAATAGGGTATTGGACAGCTTGAGCGATTACAAAGAGATGCGGTGGTTGTCTCCCTTGGCTAAGGTTTTCTCTCTCCATCAACTGTCGTCTCTTAGTTTTGGGTAAAATAAATTTGTCCAAATATTACTGAATCTGTTTCCTTTTTAATCACATTGGGATCTTTGAACTTGTTGAATATTAGTTTGTGACAAAAACAATAAATGTAAAAACTTTATAAAAGTTTTTTTTAATGAATGGAACCATTTTATCAACTGTGGAAGTTTATTGTGGAAACTTTTTGTAAGGAGTTCTCTTTGAAATAAATAGGTTTAACAAGAAGTTTTTAGTGATAGAGCGGAATCGGTTACAGATTTTTCCTAACCGAATACTCGTTTAAGATATTCGAATACTATTCGATTACTCCTTATAATTTAACGCTATTTAGAAGTTTTCACGCAACTTTACATACCTTAGTCTTTGAATAAATGGGGGGAAAAAAAACTTGTGAGCGACACTGCCATCTATCATGTTATTTCACTGATGTCTAAATGAATTTTGCCTTGCCTTTCTTTAAAAAAATAAATTTTTCATTGCGCTGAACTTAACCAATTCAATGAAGTTGGCGATCTCTTGTTTGTCTCTAAAAAAACAGCCATATTGAAAATGTGACGTCACGTGATTGATTAGGGGTCGTTTTCAAATTTCACTTTTGCCATCCGACATAAGATTGCAGGGTGATTTTTTTATTATTTTCGCTCTTCCATAAAACTCTGACTAGTCATCGGCATTATAAAGGAGAAGTACCTTTGAGCAAGATAGCAATCAAATTAATAAATAGTTGAATACTTGCTGTCACTGACGTACGCATTTCAGTGCGTTATGTAGACCCTACTTTGTGTTTATCGTGTAGATATATCACGCACGCATTTTGGATAAACTGCATTTAAAATTATAAACCACAGAATAAAAAAAAAAGCTCTCAATTGTAGAAAATACAATACACATTTTGTGCATGTATTTTATGCCATGCAAGCAAATCCACAAGAATAAAAAGGGCTTGATATCAACATGTACGTTGAACAGATACAAAATGACGTGTTTGGCACTTCTTTTATCATTGAAAGGACGCATATGCTAGTGATGACCTAATTCCCATTTTAGTTTTAGGCTGCAGCTGTGCAGTGAGAACTTTTATAGTTGACGTACAACATTTACGTTTTTTTTTAAGTTGTATTAATTTGGAATAAAACAACAAGATATCAGTCGAATTTATTTAATTTCTTTTACAAAGTGCGATGTTTCTGCTGTTTGGTCTACGTGATTTACTGTGATTCGTCGATGACACGTGTAGTTTAGGGGTCGTCTCAAATTTTTGGTGATTTACTGTTCGCTTACCCGCAAATTTGTAACCGAATACGAGTATTCGATTAACCCTTTCAGAACTAATTAGGGATTTGTTTAAAATTAGAATCTAATAAATATAAAGTAACAAGGTAAACATTTGATAGATTGTGTTTGAAAATTTGGCACATTTTTAATTTCCGTCTTGCTTACCCAAGAAGACGTAAGCATTTGTTTGCACTGTAACCAAAATATTGATATTATCTTTAGTCACGGAAACAACGAAAATCACTGAGAGTTTGCCTGTTTTAATATTTCAGATCAGTTTGTTTTATAACTCATGGTTATTGAAACAGATATGGTTTAAGACTGTGATTTGGTTGGATGGGATATCAGATGTCAATTTAACAGACACTTGTTTGCTTACTCTCTTCTTAGGCTCTGACACGGTGTACGGAATTGCCCCATGCATATTGATCAGTTTCCTTGGAGGATCCCCCACATTCACCCCCATTGCTCTCTAATAAAGGTTGCAGTGTCATGATTTTGACCGGTAACAGTAAAGGTCTGTCAACATTGACATTGACACAGTCTCCTCTCAGACAAATAACATCTATAATATGCTAATGTAATCTCTGGCACTTTTGACCAGTTTGACCATTTGTCCATTTATTGAAACCTTATTTGCTCTAACTTCATCACAATTTCCTTTTGGAGAGAGATTCCTTCCTGACCATTTGTCATTTCTCCACATTCTAATCCAGTAGCTTTGCCTCTCCATTATACTCATGAATTTGATAAGTAGATGAACACAGATTGAATCACTAAATTATGTTTGCACTTGAATATCTATACTCAACCTTATAAAGTATTACAGTTAGGTCTAAATATTAAAGGACAGGGAAGGCCCACAAATTTTATTTTTTTGAAACATGAGTATGAGTAAAGTTTTAAGTCGAAAAAAATGTACTTTATTGTCGCTAAAGAAGTATAGAGTAGTAAATGATATAATTGTCTTCAAGCAACTGTTTTCTTGCATAATTCTCCTGTGATCTGGACAAACCTAGTAAGTCTGTTGAATGCACATTTGAGAAAAAGAAGGAAAACTGTTTTGCTTCAGGATTAAGCAACTTAAGGGCCTAACTAAATTTTCACCAAAATTCGACTTACTAGGTTTGCCCAGATCACAGGAGAATTGTTGACTAAATTATGGCATGAAATGTATGAAACATTATTGATTGGAATGAAGGTCTGGTCCAGTGTTAAAATATCAGACTGACTTCCACCTATTTAACTATTTTTGTCACTGTTTATTTGATATTATAGTAACTGTCTGCAGTTACACTTTAATGTTCAGTATAGTGAATTGTTGACTGCTTATTAGCATTATATATTTTAGATTTGGATTTTGGAGTTAGTATTTCCCTGATATTGATATATTTGTCACAAGGCCTTTTTCGTCTAATTATCCAGTGGAGACTTGCATTCTGTAACATTCATCTATTGTTTTTGGTTAGATCTTGTTTCATCTAATACACCAGTTGAGACCTTGTTTTATATTCTGTACTAGTGGAGACCTTTTTACTGCAGTGGAGATCATCTTTCATATACAGCTCTACTCACGGTGTGTTTCCTTGCTCCACTGACTCGACTCAAGTCTGTACTCAAAACATTCATCCATTATTCCAATGGATACCCTGTTTCTTCCCTTGCTGCAGTTGAGACCCTGTTTTATTCATTGCTCCTCCAGTAGATACCCTGTTTCATTCATTGTTCCAATGAAGACCCTGTTTTGTCCCTGGCTGCAGTGGATTTCTTGTTCTATTTGACCTTTGCTCCTCCAGAAGAGACCCTGTTCCATTCATTGCTCCAGAGACCCTGTTTCACCCCTTGCTCCAGTGAATACCTTGTTTCATTCCTTGCTCCAGTGGAGACCCTGTTCCATTCATTGCTCCAGAGACCCTGTTTCACCCTTTGCTCCAGTGAATACCTTGTTTCACACATTGCTCCAGTGGAGACCTTGTTTCATTCATTGCTCCAGTGAATACCTTGTTTCATTCATTGCTCCAGTGGAGACCTTGTTTCATTCATTGCTCCAATGGATACCCTGTTTCATTCATTGCTCCAGAGACCCTGTTTCATTC